>CAEGAE010081688.1:0-57875 GCA_903067095.1 Girardinus metallicus | reverse complement strand
TTATTTACAGCCATTTCTTCAAGTCGTCATCCCTTCCCACATTAGTTGTAGGTAGCGGTAAAACAATATTGCCACATTTAAGCCATGATAACTGGAGTTCCCACATATTTTGCAGAATGAAACCTCTGAGGAAAGGCGGTTAGCGAGTTGCTAACATGTAAGCAAATGGCGGTTCCGGTTTACTGTGGAAGTCACGCCGATAAATCACGCAAAGCTTCATGGGGGCTAGGAGTAAGGTGGATAAAAGAGCTTGGTTTCCGGCCTCCTCCTTAGCAGGGTCCTAAGATGGCAGCTACAAGGACACACCCACAAGATAAACTTTTCACACAGACAAAGGTCCATTTACACACGCTAGAATTCAAAACATAAAAAAAAAAAACATATTGTGTCTTAACACCTGCTGATTCCGATTTTGGGCGATTCTTATTTTTTTGCCTGAAACGTTGTTTACAGATGATGGAAAGCCCATTTGTTTCAAATGCAATGGGTTTGGACATATTGCTAAAGAATGCATGCAACATAACCCAGGTAGACCACAGGGCACTCCCTCCACATCTTTTCAGGAAAACTAATCCCCTTGGTTGCTGGGAGCCAGGCTATCCGAGGGGAAACAAGACGCTCTAAGACCTTAACCCGTGAAGTCTTTCTGCAGCGTGCAGTGGGGGAGTGTAGGGAGGTTACAGTTCAAATCAATGGGGTCCCAGTTTCTTGCCTTTTAGATACTGGGAGCCAGGTTAGCACCCTCTCTGAGTCCTTCTTTAAAAAGTATCTGTTAGGAAAAGAAGAGAATGTTCTCCCTACTGCTAACTGGCTCAAATTGATGGCAGCAAATGCTTTGTCAATAGAAAGAGAAGGGACACAGAGGATCAGGGTGCAGAGTTAATACATGATTTACGACCAGCAACTGAACCATTTATTTGGAAGGCAACTAAGGATTGTGTTGGACCTGAAGTCCTCCACACGTGTAGTCATTCAGATGATTACACGGTGCCATACCAGCCCCTGGACCTCGTAGGACTTTGAGAGCAAACCCCCATCATGACCTTAGGTCAGCATGCAATGTAGCTTCACGTAGGCCAGAAGTGTAATGAAAAAAAATGTATTAAGTCATCGAGGACGTTGACTTTTTAGCAGGGGAGTATGTAGCCGAGTGGAAAAGCATGGCTTCATGATGGCCTCCAAGGGGAGCTGTGTGTTGGGTGAGCCCTGAACTTTACCAGCTGGTTAGAGAATGCGATGAAAAACGTTAGTCTGGAAGAAGTATCTTTGTGCGGTTTGCTACAGTATGCTAACGTGCCTAACGGTTTTCTACTGTCCTAAAAAAGAAGGTAAATGTATCTAAAACTTGATTTTTATTACCAAGTGACCTTTTGGTGTGTTTCTGAGAAGTGTATAGGATTATATTACACCAAATAGGAAATTATATTGGGTGTGATGTTTGCAGATTTCCGTGAAGCACTGTGGAGCTAGTTTAGGCTCAGTGAGGAACTGTGGGGCTTGTTCTGGTTTCATGAAGGACTGTGGAGCTTGTTCTGTTTAAACATATAGTGAGTTTCTGTTAAACAATATCTGGTTATAGTTAAACAATAACCTGTTGTTATTCTACTGAATACGTTTATCTGACCTTACTATAGTGCCGGTTAGAGTCAACGGCCAGTTGCCACCGGCAATTTTGAGTTGTAAGCAGAGTTTACTAAGTGAGTATTTTGATATGTATAAAACTAAGTTGACGATATTGTAAGAAGTCTGTGGGATTTTATTTATTTTCCTTTTTCTATAGAAGCGTGCCTGCTTCAGTTGTTTATGCACTCAGTTTTAAACTTATAGTACAGTATTTTATGCCCTGCGACAGACTGGTGACCTGTCCAGGGTGACCCCGCCTCTCACCCGGAACGTAGCTGGAGATAGGCACCAGCACCTCCCGACCCCGTTAAGGGACAAGGGTGAACAGAAAATGGATGGATGTGACAATCAGGTTTTCCCCACCGCCAGGCTTAGCATTGCTTATTTATTTAGGTCTTTTTTTAACACTTTATCAGATATTAATCTGCCAATAACAAGTGATATTTTCAAACTTCCTATCAACTTTAAACATTTTTTAACTCAAAAACATGACGGGCCGCTGCATGAATGACTGAACTAGTATCCAACCATTGGGCTTAGCAAGTTTTCTGGGGGAAAACATGGCGACAACGATGAGGATAGTTTGCTAATATGAAAAAAACAAAGATGTGTTTCAACAACGGTTCATCTTATAATGTTTTTCTCCAGAACTTAACTTCCTTTCTTAAATAGGAAGTTACTTAATTTCCTACCTGGGCTGTTTTTTGTGCGTTTGTAATATACTTTCTTATTACTGCAATCTGGTGACAAAGATCTTCACCCACCACAACAGAGAAGTCCAAAACTTTGATAAAAACTAAACACAGACTCAAGAGTGAGTCTGTTGATACTTGTAATGATGATATGAATAACTGAACTATGGCTGTGTTTAAATCTATCCCAGCATTACTTACATAAATAGAAAATATTCACTTCCAGGACTGATACTTCAGGAACTCCTAAAAAACTCCAGAGAAGCAGATTAAAGAAAATGTATATTTTATGTACCTATGGGGCTTCAGTATAAACAATTATATCATCTGCATGGAAGTGTACATTCGCCAGATGTAAATGTATTCCTGCATTATTTAAATAAATAGAAAACGTAATTGGCCTCAAAAATAACCCATGAGGAACACTTGTGTTCACCTCCACAGCTGAAGATGTGTAACGCAGACCGGGTTCTCCGATGTGGCTCAAAAACCGACAAGTACAGTCATAAAAGCAGAATTTGTGCAAGAGAAGAGATGTGATGACTGCTATTAGTCAAGGTACCTATAATATCCCCAATGGGGAAATTTGTGTTACAGCCAGCAGAAAATCCATTCATCCACAATAAATACAATGAGTTAGTCTGATAAAAAAAAAAAAAAAACATGACAATATAGACATAAAAACAATTTTGACAGACAAAATAAAAATAAATAGAAAAAAAAAAACTCAAAAAGAAACATTTAAAACAGGGGTGTGAGACAGACTCGCTTTTATTTTGGGCCTTATCAAGATCATGAATGTCCTCAAAGGGCCGGTTGTGGCAGAATGTATTGATAAAACCAATTAACAAACTGTTAAATTAGTGCAAAATAGCTGTGTCTGCATTTGATTAGTACTTTTTAATTAAAAAATATTGAACATCTTTTCACACTGACCATCTTTATGATGTTTTGCAATCAAAATCACTGTTTTTGTGGAGCTTCTTCCAAGAAATTTTACAGAATGTTTGTGCTTATAGTAAATGTTACATGCCATATCGAGTAAGAAATTCTGCAGCTTGGAGGTGGGACTTATTATCACTTAAACTCAATGTTTTTGACCATTGTGGAAAATTTGCAATAAACTTAAAATTAGCATGAAAAAGTGTGAGGAAATGCTAGTTTTGTGTCTCAAAAAACTGTGAGGACTGTCTGATGTAGTTTTGCAGCATACAGATAAAAACTGCTTTAATTTGATTGATAAAATAATATTTAATCACACAACTGTAATCTTCAAGGTTCCATCCAAGCGTCCCTCAGCCGTATAAAAAGTTATTGCGGGTCATATTCGGCTTCCAGGCCTCGAGTTTGACATATGATTCGAAAAGACGGGAACAGCAGGTAAAAATGAAATCTTAAATTTGTTGGTTCTGCAGCTTTTGAGAGCAAATCTGCGTCCTGAGGGGAAACTCTGCGAATGGGGGGTTGTTGGGTTCAGCTGAAATTGCCTGAGCTTTCTTCAGGGATCCGTTTTTGTGCAGAGTGGAGATGTTGCTCAGAGGGGCGTGTGATGTGAGCATATCATTTTTATTCAAAAATTAATCTTTTAAGTGATTCCAATTTTGCAGCTGTTACTACCTTAAAACAGGCAAATCACCACATTTTAACAAGTTATAGTATCAATAAGTAGAGAAGAGGTGATTAGAGAAGGAAAGATTTGCTGGTAATAAGGGAGGGAGGTGCAGAGATGGTGCACTATCCTTGCGCTTGCTGCATTGCTGTGCACGAACACGACCGAATGCGCTACAGTCAGAGGAGTTCAAATAACCAAGAGGAAGCAATTGAACATATAACACTGAGGTCAGCATGCAGTCTGTCATCCGCTGCTTCCTAACCTGTGTCACTCAGGCCAAAATACACTCTGCGCTCGTGTCTCCATAACTACACGCCTGTAATTTACCAATCTCAGTCGAAGCCTGAGGGACATTGCAGCGTCAATATTATCTTTCAGCTGACTAAATGAATGCGCTAGTGGCTCTTTCCTTTTGATTTTGCACCAGAGAGAGACTAAGAAGGACACTCTTATTTTCTGTCTTTCTCTCTTCTTTCACTTTCTCTCTCACTTATTGCTGAAGACTAAGAAAGCAGAGAGGACACTGTGTAGAAGTAATTCATAAAGATGAATTTGTTTCATTTTGTGATATTTTGAGCAGAAATTCCCTGACAAGAGTTGCTGATATTGAAAAAAACAAAACATCCTTGAAGCTGAGACTGAATACAATTTATAACATTCAGCTAAATCCTTAATTTGTGTCGTTCGCCGCGGTACCCACATCACATAATCAGCACCGTTCCCCCTCTGGGAAGATTAAACTAATCGAGCCCAATCAAGAAAGCTCTGCACACGAGCAGATGAATGTGGCTGAGGTTGCCATGGTGATACCTGAGCCCGACAGCGGAGAGGTAACAGAAGGGTTCCTCGCAGCAGCTGTAGCGGCCTGTTTGAGCTCAAATGTCAACCAGAAATATCAGAGCAGCCTCAGCACTGTGAAACCAACACGCAGCCATGTGGAAAGTTTGCTCCTATTTTTGCACCAGAAAGTGAACATCACACCAGCCTAGTTTTGGTGATTCCCACACAGTTTATTTAATATGAATTAGTTCACTCTCACCGCGTTCGCCTGCACAACTTAAAGGGTTTTGTTGACTGCAAGATCCGATTCTGATGCCTGTTTAACATTTATTTATATACTTTTGTCATATACTTAAAAAAGATGAAACCAACTGGAAGTGAGCCGAAGGGATTCTGCGGTTTTGACGATAAAAGCTGCATCATTTCCAGCTTGATTTCCCAAGAAATCCTGGACCCAAAGAGAAGAGACAGGCAGAGATGTAGCATTGGAAAACTCTGTTTTATTCCCACTGGTGTCCAGGAATAAAGCAAGAATAGGATAATTAAACACACTATAGAAAAATAGACCTACATCAATTATCAATATAAACGTTACAAAATAAAGAAAAACATCCAAAGAGTTGAAGGTGGGGAAAAAGTTAAATTTTGATCTGAAGTTGCAAAAACATGGGTTATTCCTCCAAATATTGATTTCTGAACTCTTAATGAGTGAAAACATTAGTATTGTTCTTTCCAAATGGATATGAACTTGTTTTTTTTTTTTTGCACTATTTGATGTCTGAAAGCTCTGCGTCTTTTTGGTTATTTTGACCATTTCTCATTTTCTGGAAATAAATACAAAATTTTACCTTGGAATTTCAGAGACATGATGTCAGTAGTTCATAGAATAAAAGAACAATGTTCATTTTACTCAAACATATAAAAAGTATAAAAAGTAAAATCAGAGAAACTGATCATTTCAAGTGGTCTCTTAATTTTTCACAGAGCTGAATGCTGTATTTATATATATAAGTTTTAGCTTCACTTGGTTTGAATTTACGGTAGGAATGCTATGTAATTGCATTTTAGGCAATAAAATGTTTATTTTCTTATTCAAAAAAGTAATTTATTTATTTTCATCATTTAATGTATTTCTAATATTGTATAAGAAACAATTAAGTGTTTAAATGAAAAATCTGTAGAACGTGTAATTTTTTTTTATGCGATTGATCGTCAGAGTAATCAATAGATTAATTTAAACTAAAATAATTGGTAGTTGCAGCCCTGGTTTGCATTTACCAACGTTTCAGAGAACTGGGCAACTTGGCTGTTAGATTTTTTTTGGATTAAGGAGGAAAAAAGTTTTTTGTTAGAAGCTCAATACAAAAATTCAGAAACTTTAAACTCATCGCCTCGTTTGGACATATGAGGTGGAATACATACTTTTCTGGAACAAGATGAGGTGTGGCTGGAAAAAATATGACAATTTGCTAATACATCAAGGTTTAAACTATATTTTTGTTAAATTAGTTGGTGCTCATTTATATTTTCTTTATCATAAAACAAGACAACTCCTTTAAATATGAAGTAAATCCTGCTCTTGTACATATACTTCCCTTAGCAATGTTTCACCGTTTGCGCCTCTAATTAATTTTTCTGATTGCCGTGCACCTGCAGATATAATCAGACCGAATGTGATGTTACCATGGAAACCGTGAGCCTTTCATGTAATCAAACCAAAGACGACAAACCGTTCCAACAGGCAGCTATTTAGGAAACTCCTCCAGGTGGTTATTTTGGGTAGATCATCATCCTTTTGAATGAAAGGATGTTTTAACAGCGGTTTTAGTGAACTGTCTGTACCGGAGCAGCACTCAGGTCTGACAAGATGTGTGTGTATCTCCCACAAATCAAACCCCCAGCAATGTTTTTTCTGAATATTCACTCCTGTTCACTCTCCACAGGAAAATATTTAAAGTCTGTTTGTGAATTAAAATCTCAGTCCAGGTCAAACAAGTGTGCGTTCCTGTCATCGGTTTTTGTGGGATAAAGTATTATTTCTCTTACTGGATAAGTTGAATAGTATAAAAAAATGAGCATGTGTTTTTCTTTTCCAGGTCTTGTGGCATCTCGACATCTTTAGAAGAAGCTTTCGGCAGCTGACCACTCATAAGTGCATGGAGGACTCATGCATCTTCTGCGCTCTTAAGGTATGAACAGCAACTCCGGTTTTTCTAATTTTAGTGTGTTGTTTTTTTTCTGTAAAAAACAGAACCAGTCCGTTTTTTTACAATGTTTATTTGTTATCTTGTGCCTTTATAATTCACATGGAGTGACATTTGAATTTAATCAGGAAAAAACACCGTTACTTTGTGTAAACGCCCTGTAGAATATTGACTGTGCACGCAGTAATATTGAGCTTACACAGATGCCGTAGTTCTGGCTTTGCGCATGCGCGCATGGGATAGGCGTTGTCATTCGTGGAAGCTTGGGTTTGCTTCCACGCGTTACTGCTCTGTATGCTAGCGGCTAACGGTTATTATTAAACCAAGATATCAGGTAAATCAACGAGGCTCTTTATTACCACAACACACAACAAAGGGCAATATTTTAATAAAAGAACCGGACACGGTACTTCTACTCCAGCGATTAGCTAACAACGGAGTTTAGCATTCGGAGAGTCAAAAAAAACTCACAAGCTTTCTGAAAGTTAAACTAATTTACAGCCTACAGGTGTGTTTATATATACTCATACCTGAAGAAAGGAAATATTTTAATAAAAGAGCCGGACACGATGCTAAGGAGGAAGTTCCGGTGCTATTCACCATAGCTAGCTCAAGCGCTTGAGTCCCCCTGCTGGTTGAATCTGACAACTGCATCAGCCAAATCAGACTAGATATTAACATCTTCAGCCCAAACTGGTGGCAAAGCACACAGCTTCTTAACATCAAAGAGAAAATGTACCTCTGAATGGTAAATAACCAAAGTTCAATCTGTCACATTTGCTCCTTTATGGCAGTAAATTGTGTGAAACCCTAAAAGCCAATATATGTTTACAAAGTGTTTATTTCCTCTTCAAAAGCTTTGTTTAAACTCAGCCGTGTCACTAACCCAAACCAAATGAAGTAATTTATTTAAAAGACCATTCACTCAGAAGCAATACAACAATCTCTCTGTTCTGCTTATAAATTAACTATTTTCTGTGATTCTCTTATTCATTTCTGCTGGTGGAAGCTCAGGTTTGGTGTTATCCAAGTCATGGGAATTTGATAAACTTGCACTGTCTTAAAACTGACTCATCAGGCAGAGATTTGCTCACAGTCATTGTAATATGAGCAAAAACAAAACAAAAAAATCACACTTGATATGAATATCATATAACATGAGGAAGGTCTAGTTCTGCTTCTGTTTCATAATCAGATTTCTTTATATTCTTTTGGTTTTTTATTTTAATCCACATTTTCTTTTAACTTGACTGACAGATTAAGCAGCACAAAATGTGGAGTAGAATCCCATCATTTCCTTCTTTAGTCCATTTTTTTTATCAAAAAAAGTGAAACAAGTGTCTCTCAAATTGTGTTAAATGTAGGTTGAACTACTTTTAAATAGCGTATTAGCTTATAAAGTCACTAAAACAGAAGACAATGTCGATTAGGAATCAAGTTAAAGCAACTATGTGATATATTGGTGCATTATTTGTCACAAGCTGTAATGGTTGGTACTTTAAATCTTGTTTTCCCATGAACACACACAAACACAAATATGGAGTTTTCTCGAATCTCCACGTTGGTGTGAGATTTTATAAATAATTGACTTTAGTGGTGTAAAACTGAGTTTTTGTGTGGACGAAAGGAAAAAATGCATAAAAATATATTTGTTTTCCCAAATATCAGGCTACATGTGGATTAGGCCTCAGTTGTCTGATCGTTTTACTCATAAATGTTGATCAGAACCTAAATAAATGGTTAGATTGCAATACAAAGGTTTCAGGTGAATGATAGTAAAATTGAATTATGTGTGAGATCGGTGTACTTTTGTTTAGCTTGCATATTCATATTCATCGTGCTAAATTGTTATTTATATAAATGTACCATTGCTGGAACATAAATGCACTTTAATACTGGAAGTCTGCCACAAAATTATCCGTCTCTTTGGGAGCAAACTATAAAGAATGGTTTAAAAGTTTTGCACAGTCCTTTGTTAGCCTGGCATCCCAGCAGTCCAGAAGATGAAGATCTGTAACCTCCTGCCTCCCTCCTAATGACCAGGCTTAATGCAGCCCCGCTCCGGCCATTTGTTGCTTCAGCGCCATTATACATGTGTCTCATCCTGGAAGCGTGTGATGCGGCCCGGTGTTGATGTGTGCGCTCCACACGCCGCTCCGTCTCCAGCGCCTCGCTGTAATTAATTGGCCCGGCTGAAAGCGCTGAGCCAGCACATCCCACGCTGGGACACTGAAATAAGAAACGCACACAAATCTCACTTTGCACTCCAGCCACGCACCTCAGGATCCTCCCGCTTGCGCCGCACACGTACAGGATTTGTAGCGCACCGCGGCAGTCAGCTGTGGGTGTAGAAATGAAAGGTGGTGTCCCGTATTTTCCTGTCGGGTTTCATTAACCGTCCTGCCAGCTAGCAGCTGCAACGCTGCTCCCCACAGTCTGCTTGGAGTTGATTAAAGCATCCGAATAACTGAGGCAGACACCCACCAAATTAGCTTCAATGGAGTGTTAAATTTTTAAACAACTTCTTTAAAGATGCAGCAAAAAAAAAAAAATTAAGGTTATGCTTTTGCTTTACTTTAGGTTAATTTGCAGCAGATAAAGGCTGCACCGTGTAGTGGAGATAAGTTCAGAGGACGCCGGTAGCTATCCCTCAAGAAAATCACTGCAACAATTCATCTCTCTCGGCAACAAAACACTTTCACATTTACACACACGCACACTTGGATGCAGATACCTGAGAACACACTGCAATAACCAGGAAGAAGATTGAGGAAAGGGAATGAAAGAAGGGAGAACTGGAGGAGAGAAGGGAGAAAATGAATGAACACGGGAGTGGATGCTGATTGTTTCTGTTTTCACACGCTGACATGTGCGCACACACTTAAACACACATCTCTAACTCACTCACTCCGCCCCCTCTCTCCCCTGCACTCCTCCCTCCATCCCTCCCTCTCTCTGTAGGGTCTATTCCCCCTCCATTCTCCTTGGCGCAATGCTGCAGTCAGCACAGACACCATATCACACACATACACACAATATTGCTCACACTTTCCCTTTTTCCTCCTCTCTCTGTTTCTGTCGTTCACACACATACACACTCCTCTCCGTCAGCAGCACGACTGCATTACCTTTGCCGTTGCCAACACTCGACTTGCACTCACTCTGATGAAGCCTATTGTTTGAGAACATTTTCTCACCGTTATCATCGCAGCCATTTTGGTGAACTGCTTCCAGAATGCCACCTGAAATCAGATCTGCTGAACTTATAATAGACACAAACCATAAGGGAATCAGTTATGCCAGAATTAACATATCATGATTTTTTTTTTTCACAATTTTCCCACTTAAAAATAGCGATTAAAGCAAAAACACATTACTAAACATTTCAACATGGACATACTTTTAGCAGGTTTTCTGCAGGTTTCACCAACACAAATGTAAAACTTTTTAAGATAATTTTGAATGAAATTTAAGACCTTTACCTCCACAGAAATGAACAAACTTTGTCCTGCCAACTTAAGATAAATTTGCACTTGATAGACGCAAAATAAAAAAAAACAAGCTAGTTAGCGAAGGTATGTTCACGGTGAGTGTGACCAAAGTTTTGCCCGACAGAAAAGTTCTGCAAGAAAAAAGAATAATTTAATTGTACTGTCAAGACAAAATTTAAGATCTGTAACTAACATATTATTTATTATATACATATAAGCCCATCCTTCACGCGGCTGGATACAATTATCATTTAACTAGATTCATCTCAGTTGTTCTGCATGGAGTTCAGATCAGGCCAGTTTGCTGGTCAATCAGGGACATTGATGAGACAGTCATAGCATAAGTTTTTGTATCTTTAGCCGTGTTGACAGGTGCTGAGTCGTTCTTGATAACATAATGAGCATTTTCATAAAGTTTGTCAGCGAAAGGAAGCATGAAGTACTCCAAAGAGTCCTTGTAGATGTCTCCTCTGACTCTGGAGTTGATTAAACACAGCAGAAGACATGATGGCTCCCAAAGTCATCTAAAGTTTCAAACTAAACACTGGATCTTCTTCCTCCAGACTCTAATTTTGAAATGAAATTTATTTTGAATCCAGGCATGCAACTGGTGCTGGGCAAGAAAATACTTTCAATATTTTACCTAGGAACAAAAAAATTACAAACAAATCATAAAGGCTGGCTTAAAAATTCAGTTTGATAAGCAATATACTGAAAATCTTTATTTAATGAATAGAAGATTTGAAAGAAAACCAAACATTTCAATGTAAAGTCACATTTTAAGGAAGTGTAGTTCAGTTTTGTTGCTTCGGCTTGATTTTCTTTTACCTCTGGTTGATGAACTAAAATGGACCCACTGTGGACAGAAAAAGATGCTGACAAACTGTGACTGTGTGTGAATATTTTTCTCTTGATATAGTGTTTTTAAAAGTCCTCAGGACACAGAGGAGACCTGCTGCTTTTCAGTCCAGCCGTCTCATCAGCAACTGAATCCACCACTGCGACTGAAAACTAGCAGAGGACCAACCGCTGTTTGGATACGTCAAGCCAAATTAGGTTTATTTCTGTCCCAGGCTTTCTCAAAAAGAAAACATATATTAAATGAACGCATTTTTTTTCACTGCATAAATCTCTTCCTAAGTAAAAAGTAGGTCATTTTTATCCGTCGGCAACATGGAGAAAGTTGATTACGCTTTTATCTCTCCGTGTTTTGGTGCTGCAGCCCTCCAACCAGCTGGAGTCAAAATTCACTCGTTGCTGGTACCTGAGTTCAGAAACGTAATTTCTCTTTTTCTTTTTATTAGCAACACTGCACTATCAGCACCAATATTGCAATTTTAGCTTTTTTTTAGATGCAGCTAAAATCAGATAGAAATGGATTCAGTTCAATCTGGTTTAGTCCAGCTGATTTCAATTCAGCTGAATCTTATTTACTGAATTTGATTCAATTGAGTTCATTTAAATCAAGTTCAATTTATTCAATTCACTTGATTTAAATGAGTTAAGTTCAGTTAAATTCTGCTCTGTTTGGTTAGTTGAGTTTAGTCCAGTCAATATCATAGATAATTTTTTATTCTTTTCTTTTCTTTTTTTTTTTTTTACAATTTTACAGTTTAAACCAATTATACTCAGTCTGATTTGGTTTTCAGGCCATTAGCATGAAGTCCTGGTGTAATGTAACTCCTCCAGCTTTGTTAGTCTTGAAAATATTTTGAAAACACCTTCTGATGTTCAAAATATTCGAATCTGCATAGATTATAGAAACAAAAACAAAATGCGGTTAGGCTTTAAGGAAGAGAATGTCAGGTGTAGTAGAAACAGTATTTTTAATATTCTCTTACTAATCAGTGGAGCTTGCAAAAAGAAGCATATATTTTTATGGACTGGTTTGTAAGATCAGGATTGTTTCCTCCAATAAGACCTGAGAGGCTGCAGACTGCCGGGTTTCTCCGTGATGTCCTTCACATCAGATGCTGCCCTCAAAACATACTTCAGTGGCCTAGCTTTCTCTGTTAGCCCCCTGGTTTGGTTTCTATTTCACTGCTACAAAGCTCTCTTTGAGCTGCTTTATTGTGTTTGAGAAAAGTGCCATTTATTATTTACATGTTGTGATATTGAGGCCTCGGTAGTGCCATTTGTTTTATCCCTGTCAGAGAGTGTCGTGCAGCACTCTAGCTCTTGATAGGTTCACAAGTTTTCCTGCTTCTTGTTTTTATGGGTCATTTAGAATAACTTTGTGATCCAGGAAGATGCATTGACAATTTTTTTTTTTGTTCTAGCTCCAACAATGCAGAGGTGTTTCAGGAGCAGCGTTATAGTGCGAAATAGTTTATATTTGCTGCAGCGGATGAAAAATTAATGGATTCTTTATATCTGTGTGCATTTGCAGAGTATCTTTGCTCAGTTCCAGTTCAGCAGCGAGCGCGTTCTGCCGTCAGACGCACTGCGGAGCGCGCTGGCCAAGACTTTCCAAGACGAGCAGAGGTTTCAACTGGGCATTATGGACGACGCTGCCGAGTGCTTTGTGAGTCTGCAGCAGCAACGTGGCTTCACATACGCACACAGTTGCTTTTTGTTAGTTCATTTAAAATATATATATGCATATTTTCATAACCTTCAAGAGAAGGAAACATCCTCAATGCCACTCTGTTTCGTTTTGTTGTTTTTTTAATCTTGGCATGTACATTGAAAACCCTTTGTACTTGGGTCCAAATGCAAAATAATGAAGTGCATTTTGATAAGCGTGAAGTCCTGTCACATGTATATCAGTTATGATGCGCCCTCTTGATGACTTTGTGAGTGTATTGGGATTATAAATGGATTTTTTTCCAAAACACTCAAAAACTTTTTTTTTTCACACTGTAGAGTTTTTGAGGAAAGCGATTCATTTAATACAATTTCCTATGTGGAAAAAGTGAAGCACTGTCAATATTTTCAGTATGCAGAGTAAAGAAATTTCTATTGAAGTCAATAAAAAGTTGCTCATTGTTGTTTTTCGAGTATATTAAACTGTAAAACTTAGTAAAAAAAAATTATAGATAAAGTTTTTATCCTTTTAGTTTCTAATATTATGCAGATCAGAATGTTATGTTTTATAGCTGTAACATCTTTAAACTTCCTCTGAGCTACTGGTTTCTTCCAGGGAATTTCAGTTGTTTTCTCCACTCTTTGCCCTCCGTGTGTGTGTGTGTGTGTTGTGTCTGCGTGCGTGTGTGTTTTATGTGTGCTTCTGAGAGGTGCTGTCTGATCGATTGGTAGTAAATGTGTTCAGTCAGGGAATCCGTCGGCTTCTTATGAAATATAGATGCTGCTCCCACGGTCAGATTAACAAGAGCACCAGCAGAGAGGAGCAATCGCACCCACACACACACACTACATGTAGCTCTCTTAAAACCACACGGTTCATATGTGTAAACTTTGTTTCTCAGGAGAATCTGCTGATGCGTATCCACTTCCACATCAGCGCGGAGAGCAGGGAGGACATCTGCACGGCCAAACACTGCATTCCACACCAGAAGTTTGCCATGACTTTGTTTGAACAGGTAAGTAATTAAAAAAGAAGCGATTGTTCATATGAAAACCCAAAGCTAATATTTTGTTCTTTAGACAATCCTATCACCAACTCGACCCATACATTTGTTCAAATATTTAATAACCCATCGTCGTTTTCCCCTCGACTGATTTAATATGTATTATCAGATCTCCTGTGTCTCAGAATAGCATCAAATTGTGACTTTACTCAACTAAAATGAGAAACACTGGACATTTAAACCTCTAGGGAAGGAAAACTGTAATTTAACGCATTCATCTTAAGAAGGAGTCACGTTTGGGATCACCATTTAAAAAAAATAACTCTTTTTCACTTTAAGTATGTTTCCAGTGGGGCTGTCGGCACAAACAGCTTAAGTAATCAAAACTAAGTCCATAAATTATGGTGTGAGTAATAAAGTGCAATAGCACAGAGAAAAACTATAAAATATGCAATGAAGAATTGTTTACTGTTACGTTTCTAGATACCTAAAGCTGATAGATACTTCCAAAGGCTTCCACTGTCTCTGCAGCAAAAGGTGGTTTTATGAAAAACTGACTTCAGGAAAGTCTAAATTTGATTTTAACATTTTCCTGATCTGGAAAATTATGGAAAAAACATGTGTATTTCAATAGATTATTCAATATCTGATTGTCTAGAACACATGTGTCACACTCAAGGTCCAGGGGCCAAATCTGGGCCGCGTAGCTTTCTATGTGGCCCTCTGGACCCCAAATGACATCAATAAGTTCTTCCAGTTTTTCACAAATCTTCAAAATGCACACAAAATCAACAAATATCCACATTTTTTCTGTTTATACTGCAAATTTTCTCTAAATTGGTCAAAAACATTGAGTTTAAGTAACTGCTGCCTCAGCCTTACTTTATGTCAAGTCATAGTCTATAACTTATTTGGCGAGTAATAAAAGGTCACATTCAACATCAGATATTGTCGCAAATATTGTAAAATTTCCTGACAAACATTTCTAAACTGGCACCACAAAATCTGCCAGTTTGACAGCAAAAACCACTAAAACAATCACAAAATCCTGGAGGAACAGCTTTTTATTTATATTTTAATAGTTTAATTGGTTTTATCAGTATATTCTGGCACAACCGGCCCTTTAAGAACATTCAGATTTTGATATTCCCCAAAATGAAAATGAGTTTGACACCCCTGATCTAAAACATACAACCACCTAACGAAATACATAGAAGTATGAGCTTTGGACAAAATCTGAAAAAGGTTTATGGCGTATAAATTCTTTAATAAAAGCTTTCAGCCAGTTGCCTCGGCTGATTTAACATCTGTAAAAAAATAATTCAAGGACGTTTTTTGTTTTCATCTTTTTTGCCAAAAATGTCACATTTAAACTAGCAATTTTTTTTTTTGGGTTCTTTTAAATATTTTTGTGGGAAATCATGCATGTGGACCTCCACTGGTCCGACTTACACGTGTAAATCCAGTCTTCCAATTTCTTTACCACAGCAAAGATTTGGCGCCAAGATGGGGATCTGGACTTTGTTGGCTTGAATCGTTTCTTCATCCGATTAAACAGAAACGGCTCTGCACAGCAAGCTCTGGCCCTTGTTTAGATCCAAAACATGCTTGGTGGAAAAAAAGAAACCCTAAATCATTATGTGATTTAACATTTGATGGCCCCTAACGAGAAAATAATTATCAGAGAAAACGATGTCCTGTAATGAATCCCAGGATGTGTTTCTTCTTACAGTGTGTGTGCAGCAGCTGTGGAGCCTCTTCGGACCCCCTGCCCTTCATTCAGATGGTTCATTACATCTCCACCACGTCCCTCTGGTAAGTCCACATTAACACACACACACACACACACGCACACGCATGCAGGTGAATACACACGGTGCAGTAAACCTGGAAGCAAGCTGAGGCTTAATCACGGCAGTAAAAGAAGGTACAGCGCGTTCTTCACTTCTCTGCGTGAGCGCCGGCCGAACGCTGAGAGAAATCACACATGAACATGTATGCGCATACATCATGCACGTGCTCATGCATATGCAGGAGCAGGTGAGCGCGTGCAAACGAATCCCAAATGTGAATGAAGGAACGTCCAGGCAAATCCTCACACAGTCAAGTGTGTGTGTTACATTAAAATCTCCCACGCTCCAAGTTAATGAAATAAGAAACTTGGTAGCAATCAATCAGTTGCACCTAGGGAGTAACAAAAATCTATAAGTAAAACAGCGGAGCAGAACCACCAAATGAGAAAATGAAACAAAACATCCATACGTATCCCTTTGGTAAATAATCGAAGCAGGAATGCTGGGTGAAAATACAAGTAAACAGGTAGTTCACGCACAACGGAGCAGCCTCCCCTGTGTTTGTGCCTGTTAACACCGCCAGGCTATTTTTAACCTCACCGAGGCCTGCTGTTTACGGCCTAGAAAGCAAAAAAGTCAGCATAAGTGAGATAATCCAAGGGTGACAAAAATAGAGAGGAAGATATGTGGTTCAAGCACGGCTCAGACATAAGTAAACAGAAATAAGAACGTCTTCTTGGCTGTGGCGTTGCATTTTCCTGCTTCCCCTAAAAGAGAGGTTTAATTCAGCAGTGGAAGGGATGAGGAAGGAAGCAGAGATTTAGGTGGTTTTTAAATTCGTATTATTATTATGATACTTACGAAGCTCTGAGATGTGGACCAGAGCCTGCAGGGCAGTTTTAAAAAGCCTTAAATTAATTACATTAAATTAATCATTCGCAGGTCTTAAATTTTTTAGTGGCAGAACTATTTAATCTCAAATATTCTCTGTAGTTTATTTTTCTGGTTTGTCTGACAGAAAAGTCTCACGTTTGTGTCACATTCAGACGACTTCATTATGTTCGGTGGCTCAAACCGGTTGAGGCTACCGCTAACTAGCTGCTAACAATCCCTTTTGCGTACATCATCTTTGCCACTGTCTTACTTCTGTTGCCAACCCAGACTAAATTCATTCTGTGGGGGAAAAAAACCTAAGCACTACTGCTACACAAAATATAAAATTTCTTTATGTAAATTTCTGTCGTAATACAGATCTTAAAGTTAATTCGTAACGGTCTTAAAAAGGTGTTGTATTTGAGTTGGTGAAACCTGAGTCAAACCTGTAGCTTCACATTCACAGAGATAAATTACGTACGTATGAGTTTATAATCAGAGGACTTGAAAACAGATACGAACTGTCTGATTTCTCATGTTTAAGTTCTGTTAGCTCTTCTCAGTTAAAGTATTTTAAAAAATCACTTTGAATTAAAGTGAGACTTTATACAAGGTCAAACTTTAGATGTGGAAACTGAAAATCACTAGTTTTAGTGTTATCTTCCTGTTATCTGCCGAAAGTCTTGCCTAAATGAACATTTTGTAGAAAAGTTGTTTTCCCTTTAAACATCTTACATCTCTCTGATAAATCTCACTTCTTTATAAGCGCCAGCACAGCAAAGAGCATTATCAGTGTGGTGCGTTCACTGACCAGGAGAAGATCCAAAATTGGAATTCTCAACGTTTGGTCACCAATCGGGGCTGATTAAACTGAAAATTTTAAATATTTTAAGATTCTGGTCTTTATCTAAGAATTTATTTATTTATTTATTCTCTTGGAATGAATTTTTGTTAGTTTCTCTGCAAAAACACAAAATCTTACCAAGTATTTTTGGTGTTGTTTCTAATCCAAATATCTCAGCACACTTGAAATAAGAGAAAACTAACTTGCAAGTAATTTTTCAGCGAGATAAGAACTTGTCTTGAGACAATAATTCCTCAATATTGTTGAAAATAAACAAAAGCAGAAATATTCAATATCACATATAGGTTCAACGACGTTGGTTTTAAGCTTTCAGCAGCAAAGTGTGTGATCTTTTCCTTTTTCCTCTTCTCTCCTGTGCGTGAAATGCTGCAGTAACCAGGCGGTGAGGATGCTGGAGTGCAGAGAGAAACCAACTCCGGACATGTTTGGAGAGCTGCTCCGCAACGCCAGCAACATGGGAGACCTCCGCAACTGCCCTGTGAGACCATAAACACTTTACACATGCACTAAGATATTATGTAGACTTCAGTGGGAGGAGAAACAGTGAACTTTAACTTTGAAATGTACGAGTTTAGTAAATATTTTTATCACACATTAACATAACATCTGTTTGGGCCTTCCCACTTACGCTGATCATTAAAAAAGTAAAATTTTTAAAACAAAATTAATTAACTTTTAATCAATATGCCACCGTTTTACAATAATTAGACAATATTAATTAGCCCAACATCTGTCAGTCATCAGATACATGGAGAATCGTGCGTGGAAATGGCCTAAGATTACTTGTGAGGACATTTTATTTACACTGCAGGTGGCTTAGCAATGATAAACATGGCATTTAAAAGTGTGTATCCGGAAATGAAGTGTTTACTTTTGGTAATCAGAGCTGTACTCCGAGCAGGAATGGCTGCACACATCAGATCAGTGCTTTGTGTGTCACGAATCAGATGT
This sequence comes from Girardinus metallicus, assembly GCA_903067095.1. NCBI lineage: Eukaryota > Metazoa > Chordata > Actinopteri > Cyprinodontiformes > Poeciliidae > Girardinus > Girardinus metallicus. The sequence goes on along the minus strand of CAEGAE010081688.1, from coordinate 39,461 downwards.
TTTTAAAGCCAGAATCATCTCCTTTTAAAGCATGAGAGCTTTCTGAAAGCAAAAGAGGTTTTATAAGCGCAGCGGTGAGATCAGTAAAGGTGTGGATCTTGAATGGTAAAGCCAGACAATATTAATAAAGCTGAAGTGTCCCTTAAAATCTAAGTGCTACAACTTGAAGAGAGTCATTTCTGATCAGCAGACTTGATGCAAAACTGTTATTTGTAATTGAGGTATTTTTCATTTCTTAAAATAGTTGTTTTCAGAACAGATCTTTTTGTGTTTTGCTTTAGCATTTTTATTTACCTTAGGTGATCAATATGTTCTGAACTGCACACTTGTTAATTTTTAACGTTTTACGTGCCAGGAAATTGTCACAATGATTTGGTGTTTATGTTATAAAATAGTTTCAATATTAACCTTTAAGTGCGCAGTCATTACTTACTAGTCATTACTTACTAAAAGAGAAGAAATGAAAACAGAAACATGTTTCGTAGCTTGTAGAACCATATTTGGCCGTGAAAACATGACATACTAATGGAGTAATCATACAGGAAACAGCTTGTACATCACATCGGTGTACAGATAGAGGAGATAATTGTCTAAATCAGTTTCTGAAACGGTGGTGCCTGGGCGCCCCCTAGTGGCCCGCTAGGTACTGCATGTAAACAACCGTTGATTTGCCGTGACGTCAGCTCAAAGTGCGACACTACAGCTGGCTTACTAAAGCATTGTGTTTAAAACGGATAAGCGACTTAAAGACGGGTCACTCAAACGAAAACTGAAGATACCGGTGGGAAGAAAACCACGCCAGGACAACTTATATGATCGGAGGAAGTGAAGCCATACTTGCTGAGGGTTTTGATGTGTCGTTCACGAACAATTCGTTTCTTTTGCATCGCCCCCTAGCGGTCCAGAGCGACTTCAATCTCAGTTAACAAGAACTGTTCTTTGTCTTTTATGACTTTGCTTGCTTATGATGCTCCACTCGCACGTCGGCAGCTATTGTTATTTTTATTCAGTTAAAAATGATTCAGTTAAATTATTAAAATACAATATATACAAATGATAGAAATGGGTGGATAATTTTTATACTTAGTAGTGGAGAAGAGGATTTTTTGTTTCTGCCAAAGCAACTAAAGTCTATTTTTCTTTTGTTATGCTTCTAAATTACATATAGTCCTACAAAGTTATTAATGCACACAACGCTTAACAGCTCCTTTTTTGATTTCCATGTGTTTGAAAGCTTAGGAAAGTTTAGAATCCACACTTTCAGAATCCGTAAATAACTAAAAACACGCCAGCCACATTGAAAACAGCAGCAAAGACAACAATAAATGAGTTGAGACACTAATGTTTTCATTTTAGATTTTATATATAAAGATGTTATGGTCTGTGAGTGTTTGTTAAACAGGTTAAGTGATCCTCAGCCTGAAAAAGTTTGAGAAACACTGATCTAAATCATCAAAAAAACCCAAATAATCACACCTCCTCCACCGTGTTTCTGGGTGGTTTGACTTGTTTGTGTTCCATACTGTCCCTTTAGGCCAACGTCTCGTGTTTGGTTTTATCTGAACAATTATGTTGTTCCAGATGTGTTGTGGTTCATTTACAATAGATGCAACTTTTTGTTAAATAATGTTGAATCTGTTGTGTGTTTTTGCACATTTGAAATTTCATTAGAAGGATTAAAGGATTATCGATATGTTCTGATAATTTTGAGTAAAATAGGTTGTCATTAGTTTTTCTTATTATATGATAGCTTGCTTTTATAAGGACATAAAACCAGACTAAATATAGGCAACAACGTTAGCAGGCAGACGGTGTAAAACATTGCCATGCAAATATGCTTTTGTCCCTTTAAATGCTCACTGTTAATGTTTATTAGATAAAATTAGTGCATGGATGAATTAATCTAATGGGCAAATTAAAAAGATGATGAGTTTTCATAATTAGTTTCATAATTTCTTTGTTTTCCTCTTCTCTCTCGACGGCTGTGTGTTGCATAACAGGCACTTCATTTGCATTTTCTTTTCATTTTCTCCATTAAATTCTATTACTGGAGGTATTCACAATAATCCATAGTTATCAGTTTTCTCACAGTAGGAGATCATGTTTAGGTGTTGAGTTGGAGATCAGTTTAAGAGGAGAAGAATTTGTTATTCAATTAGGATAAAACACAGTGGACCTACAACAACAAATGACCATCTGTGGACTTGAAGCAACGTGGATTTTATATCTCTCCGCTCTTCCAGATGAAATGCAAACTTACTTCATTAGTTTCTTAAGTCATTATAAAGAAATTTGTCTTTAAAATAATAATTTCCAATTCCAGTTCAAGCTTTATTTATCTGACAGGTGGTCTCAGATTTTTCTAGAATACTTTGTACTCAGAAGAGTTGAAGTTCGACTCAGTTACTGTGGGGAGACAAGCCAAATCATTGCACCACCATCACTGTGCTTCACAGCTGGTATGAAGTGTTTGTGCAGATATGTTGTTTTTTTTATCATCATTATGATCAGACATCTCTACTTTTCTCTCGTCTCTACATTGTTCTAGAGGTCTTGGTTATTCAGATGCAACTTTTTAAAACCGTCGTCATGTTTTATGTGGTAACCGAGGCCAGTAGAGTCTGCTATGGAGCTTTTGAGGTTTTTGCTGCTTCTCTGAACATCGCATGTTCTGAACTCGCAGTGCATGTGTGTGGGATGCCTGTTGATGCACAGACTCCAGGTGCAGAATACATCTTGTGAATCTCCCACAAATTATTGAATGGGCTTTGCTTCACAAGCCCATCAAAGCTGTGGTTTTTTCCACAATAGTTTTTTCTTCAACTCAACTTTCCATTGATATGGTTGGATAGAACAGCCAAGCTAACCCCTCATGTGGACACTCACTCCAATTTCTGTATCAACACAATGATATTTTGTATTACTATGTTGCAATATTCACCTTTGAGAAATTAAACTTAAAATTTTCAGTAGCTGTAAGCCAAAATCTTCCAAGTTATCAGAAATAAGCCCTTGAAATATACTCCTAAGCATGTAATGAAACACTATATTGTGTGAGTTTCACTTCTTGACTCGCTGAAATCTATAATTTTTCAGTTATATACTAATTTATTAAGCTACATCTTTATTTTATGGGTAAAAGTCTGCATAAGAGTTTATTCAGGAGATGGTTTTTAAACTCTGAATGAGAAAGCAGTGAAGTTATCATCAGAGCAAATAAGTGTCTCAAAAACTGTTCCTAATTGTGTTTGACCTCTGAGCATTGCACATGCTCAGTCGGCATCGCAAATGAAACGGCAATTTGCAGCCAACAATTATGTGTGAAATGAGAAGCCGTGGCGGTCTGTGCCCTGCATGATAATGGTGTCTGCAAGCTGCCTTTGTGAGAAAAGGTCCATAATCTACCTAAATAGCTGGTGTACTTACACCATGTGTCATCAGCAGGACACGGGAAAGAGCCGTTCTCCTTCTTATTTCTCCGAGATTCGGAGCCATGACTGATAGGGAGGAAAACAGGTGTAAGCAAAAATAAGATTTAAAAATTCATCCAAGCTGGATCTGTCACCTGAACCTGTGAAAACCCACACAGGATGTGGTTGTTGTTGTTTTTTTATTTTTATGTTGGATTCAGACCTATATCAGCAGTCTGCTTGGCTGTCAGCAGACTGATAAAAGTGAGATTGTCTTATTTTATGGAGCTTTTTGGGTTGTCAGGAACCACGGCGTCTCTCTTCCCTTTGAAGGATGCAGCAATCAGCATTCTGGAAAGCTGTGGTATCATTTGACAAACAACCCGCCGTCGTCTGGAAAATTCTGCATATCGAAAGGTCTGCAAGAGCAACACTTTTTTTTGTTGCTGTTAGTTTTTTGTGTGCACTGATTAATATAAAGCATCACAAATCTGTTTGTGCAGTCACTGGATGAATAAGTTTCATGGTTTCCCCAAGTGTATTATAAGCCTGGCGGGCCACCAGGCTTTACTTGCCGCCCACCAGGCTTAGTGTTTGTTCATTATAATTTTTTTTTTTATACACCAGTAACAAATAGCAAAGACGAGTTAGTCTCTGGTGAAATGGTTGAGAGCACATTGGGGTCGGTATATGAACACATACAGAGTGAGAGGTCAGAACTCTGTAACCACTTCCTGTCTCTATATGCCAACAACTTCAGCGAATAAAGTGACAAGTCATGCACAAATGATCAGAAAATTTTGGACACTTTAATTAGGATGAAATGTATATATTCAAGTGTATTTTTATTTATTTTCAATGTTTGCTTATTTTTGAGACTATAGTTGGTGTTTAGGTATTGTAAATAATGTCTTCTGATGACACATAACTACCTGGTGATATTTTCAAATCTTCTGTCAACTTTAAGCATTTTTTAACTCAAAAACAGAATGCTGCTGGATGACTGTTCTAGCAAATTTTCATCTGGGGAACACTGAATTGTATCTGTTAATCGAGTTTTTGGTATTTGAAAGTGTCATTTTTGGTAAATCTGTAGTTTTTTTCCCCAAAAATCCACTCATTGGGTTTCCGTAGTTGAGAGTGATGTCAGTGTATCCTGGGCAGCCATCTTGTTTTACAACTTCCATTTAGTTGGACGTTGAATTCAGGTCATCTCTGCAAAGAAGTATTTTAAATAATTAAAATTTGTATGACGAGTCAAGATATTACGAGAATAACGTCGAAAATGTTAGGAGAATGAAGTAGTAGTTTCAAGAGAACTCCTACGCAAAAAATGACAAAAAGTTAAAATGAGAAACGTCAAGCATCTCTTGGCGTTATACTGTGGTATGGGTTTTACAGATGAGGAAATACTTCACTTTTTTAACACATCAGCATCAATTTATAGATGCTAGATCTGGGTAACTATCGAGCCTTTTTCCTCATTAACCCCTCCGGACCGAACGTAGCGGCGACAATCCAGCCAAATTTGCAGTACCGTAATTCCGCGACACGTTGCGCCATGTGGGAAAAATTCCAACGGTTTCTGTAAGAGGAGACGTTGCGCTTTCCAGCCAATATTGAGTTATTACGGTAGTTTCACCCTCGCCCTAGCAGGGAGTGAAATTAATCTGAGGGGTGCTCTGTTAATAGACGGCAAATTCCGAAAATGACTTGCAATATATTGAATGTTCCAGTTGTTATGGATAAATGGGCAAATATATTTACTCACAGGATATTTAAAGAACCGCGTACAATTAAAATAAGCAAAAATATACAGGCGTACATTTGAAACTTAGGTCTTAATATAGGGTTAAAAGAACTTTTTTTCTGGCAGAATAGTGTCTTTATTCTGCTGATAGGACTACATTTTTGTAACTCGCAATACTCCATCATTCAACTCACAGACAAGATGACAGAAGTAAAAGCCACTTTTTGAAAATGCTTTTTTTTTTTCCCCCTCTTTTTGAAAATGCTTTTCAAAAAGAGGGGGAAAAAAAGAGAGGATAATCAACTGAAATCAGATCTGGCGTGAAAAAGTCAGATGTTTTATTTGTAGGTCATATTGCCCAGCCCGACCGATAGAAGAGTGAGGCTGTGTGCCGACCTTGCGTCCTGGACAGACAGATAGCCTCTGTCCCGGCGCTGTGCCGGCCTGTGTTCGTGTCTCACTCTGGGAAGTGAAAAGCAGACGCTGGCAAAATACCTTCCTGCCGTCTCTGGTGCCAGTGCAGGACGGCTCTCTGCCCACAGAGGGAGCGTTGTGAGCGGGCCTGTGCTTAATGCGTGTGTGAGTGCTGCGTTTGGCAGAGGATCTGGACGCCGGGGTGTTCTCAGGCTGTTTCCGAGTCCGCTTTCCCTGCCCCGTGTGCGTGCGTGTGCGTGTGTGCGCGCAGGCTTTTATTTCAGGGTGTGTGTGTGTTTGTACCAGCTCTGCGGTGGGTCATGACTCAAAGGAAGGGTTCAGAACACGCGGTTCTGAACTCAACAGAAGGCCCGAGGGACAAATACAACTCAGCGCAGCACTTTTTGTTTTACCTCTCTGTCGTTCTCTCTTACAATCCGTTCATTATCTCTCTTGCCTTCATCTCTGCTCCTCTTTCTCTTACTGTTTGCCTATTTCCTGTGTGCATCTCCATGCGTACTTCTGTTAAATACAGCTAAATAAAAGAATAATTTGGAAGATCTGCTTTGGCAGTAAGAAAACACAACCAGATAACAAATTTTAAAAAGTAGTAAAAGCTATTATTTAAACACAAAAATGCAACTTCTTCGAAGTAACGTCAGTCATTGTTTTCCTTCCAACTGATCTGAAGGCACATCTGTATGAATAAAAGTAATTTTTTCAGTACTTCAATTAGTTAAGTTTAAGTGTGTATCACATTTCAGCAACAAGGCAGTCGATGGTGCTTTACGTCGTTAAAACATCACCAACTATTAAACGAGCAATACACATAACATTTTGTCAAATTTATCAAGCAAATATAAATCAAATATCTCCATCAATGTTCCAATCCAACTCCGTTTCGTCTTGATTTAAAGGAACTGAGCGTCTCGACTGCTTTTCCGGATCAGTTTCTAGTGGAGCGTAGAAACTGGAAGCTGCGTCTCCAGGGTTGGTTCTGGTTAAACAAATGAAGCTCATATCTTCCCCACATCCTAATGCTGCCCACGCAGGCTTCTACACGAGACTCCAGGCATGACGGGTCACTTGATCAGAACCAGAGTAAATCTGGACTCGCCAGATCACATGACCTTCTGTTTAACAAAACGTTTAAGTGATCACCGCTCATCCAGGGTTTTTTTTTTTTTTTTTTCCGACCATATTTGCTCCACAGTATCATTCCGGGTTTTAATAATGCATTGGACAGTTCTCTATCCAATTTCAGTTTTTTCTTTAATCGCCTTATATGTTTTTTCTGCTTGATGCCGGTGATCCGTCTGTTCCAGACTTCTAGGATGTGTCTTTCAAAATGGTTGTTTAAGAAATTAACAGCTACTCGTTGCAGCTAAAAGATGATCACCCATGCAGTTTGGGATTTGCTTGGCCAAATGCAGGTGGTGACTTTTATTTGGCCAGGCATGTACGGCAGTTTTGCTAAAAATCATGTTTTATTGGTCTTATGTAATATTTATACTTTTTAAAAAAACGTAAATTTTTGCCTTTGATTAACAGATTCTCCAAATATATCACTCTGTACCTACAGACTCTATGAGTTCCATCCTTTATTTCTTTTTTTGATAGTAAAGTTTTTCTCAATGCTCCTGTGTCTACAAAAAGCACAAGCCTCCTTTCTCTCTTCGTCGCAGAGTAACTGTGGGGAGGTGCTGCGTATCCGCCGGGTTCTGATGAACTCACCAGAAATCGTGTCCATCGGGCTGGTGTGGGACTCGGACCACTCTGACCTAGCAGAGGACGTCATCCACAGCCTGGGAACCTGCCTGCGTCTGGGAGATGTAAGAGACTCACACGGCACGTTGCACACGTTTTGTTCCCTCCATTAACTATTAACATAATGCCCATGTGGCCACATAAGCAAATGCATGCAGGCTGATGGATACATGTGTATAATACTCCAGGAGAAATGCAAAAAAAAAAAAAAAAAAATGTGAGTCATGTACGTTAATGTCTGTAGTTGTAGGTTTAAGGCTGTTTGTGTTTGACTGCAGTAGAAATTAACCAGCTAAGTTTTAGCTGCTTTACGATCTGCAAACAGCTTTCTGCGTAAAGAGTCTGGATGTTTTTTCCAGAATGTGCACCATCCCAATCTTGGCGTTCTTTTAATTTGGTACTCATAAACGCTTTGATTGTAACACAGGGGGATCTTTGCATTGGTGTAATTTAGGGCTAAACGAATATTTTAGTAATCGAGTAATCTATCGATTATTCTTACGATTAATCGAGTAATCGGATAATAAAAAAAATATTGGTAAATCCGGCATAACGGCAGTATCGGATATCAATACCAGTCCAATTTTTCATATTTGAGCTTCTCTAGCAGTTACTTTTCTGTAGTTTAGAAAATTAACCTGTAACAATAATAGCTCACTTTGTTAACTTGAAGAAAAGTTATACAAAAATTTGAAATTATATTCAATTTAATAATAAAGAGGTAAGCTCACAAATACTCTTATAAAAAATGTCTATGATCCAATTTTTAGTTTGTTTTCATCTTCAGTGAGTTTAATAGGTGAACTCTCACCTTGCCCCAGACCTGTTTGGGAATACGGGAAATGTCGCCTGGGGCTAAGTATAGATTAGAGGTGAATGGACGAACGTAAGATGGGGGTGGAGGGGAGAAAATAGACCAGGGGACAGACGAACGTAAGAACAGGGGGAAGCAATACGGGATATTCACGGCACCTTCGTTCGTCACACTCAGAAACTCATCTATCAGCCATGTACGATGAGCTCCGCCACCCGTTTGTTCAGACCGGGATCTGAAATTTATTATGAGGTTCGTCCGTAAAGCTAAACTTGCGGACCATCAACTACTCAGCCGCCCGCCGTGTTCAGTCTATCCACTCACCTGTATAAATACTCCCACAGCTCCCGGAGGAGAAAGGCTGTCTTACTCCAGGTATCGCGCCATTCATTTTGAGGATGCTTATTGGTCTCCCAAAACGATGAAAACCCGGACATTATCATAAATCAATAAAATCCCACGGGCCAAACTTAAAGATGGGACGTTATGCCGCTAAAACTTAGCTTTCGTCAACAACTCAGAGGCGGAAGTGAGAGCTCTGTGCAACGTAAGTAATGTTCCTGCCGGAACACGGTGCGCTAAATAATAAAACATAAATTAATGAAGCTTCGAGGCAGGTAAATTTTCCTCGAGGAATTTTAATTGTCGAGGTACTCGAATCAATCTTGGAATCGTTTCAGCTCTAGTGTAATTTATGACCCTTTTTGGAGCTGAATTTTGGCCTCTGAATGAAATAAATAAAACATTTTTCTTTTTCGGTAAAAATCATATTTCAGGTTCAGAAATCTGAAAAACTGGCATGAAATAAATTCATCATACTTTTCCCAGTTTTGCAAAGCAGCATAGTTTTAAAACATACTTCTGAAACAAAAGTACGATGGAGTAGTTAGACAAAAGTCATAACAACAAAAGTTATGACAATAAGAAAAGCCATATGTTATGAGAATGAAATTGCATTACAAAAAAAGTAATAATATTTTAAAAGAATAAAGCCGTATGATAACAAAGTTAAAATAATACACGATTAAAGTCATTAATATGAGAATAAAGTCGTGCTATTATGACTTTATTCTCGTATTATTTTCTCTTATATGTTTTTTTCTCGTACGTTTGTGAGCATAAAGTTTAATGTGTAGGAAAATTATTTTCTTTATCAATCATTAGCAGTAGCAACTTTTTTGTCTAACACAAAATATTTTCTTATCTTTCATACAACACATGTTGCATTAGCTTTTGGTACTTTTTTAGGGTAAAAAAAAGTGCAAAACTAGCTCCAGATGTTTTTTTTTAGTATTTCAGTGGCGAAACAGCTGTTACTCAGAATGATATTTGAGATTATTGCGGAGAGCAGCTAAACCCTCATGAGAGAAACTGAATGCTGTCACCATTTCTGATGATATTTGTTCACTTTTGTGGTGAAATATAAGCAGACTTGGCCTTTTATACTTTTAAATCTCAACATAGTTTACTGGTTGGTTAGCTCTCCAAGCTTCATATACATTAAAGTATCCAGGCTGCAGACTTTGTTTTTTTCTCTTGAGTTAGCATTGTGTTTTGTGTTGATGCACAAGTTCGGTGCTCCTAATCATCATTCTTTAAATATGTGTTCATATTTCTCTATTTCTGTCTAATAATTTACTATAACTACGGTAAACTATAGTACTAAGCAAAGCTGAAAAGGAAAGGCTTTAAAATGATGGTAAATGTCCTTTTAAAGTTATGATATAAGTTGTGAAAGAACCAAACTGTAGAGATTTAAGTATATTTCTGTGCTTCTCTAAAATGGATTTCACTTTCTGATAAAGTAAGCAAGAACTTTATCTCATTGATAAAAAACCAAAAGATGGATAAAAAAAATAAATACTGGATGGCAACGAAATTAATGTCACATATGGCAGCAAAAATGAACATTTGGTGGGATTTATTGCAAAACACAAAAGACTTTAGAAACAGTCGAGTTTTAAGCCGGTAACATAAGGTTTATAAATAATTATAGTTTTTCATTCTGAAGTTAGATCAGTCAAACGTTTGAACAGGAGGTATGTTTGTGCAAATTAGTTTTCCTGCTTATAGTAAAAGCGAGCAGCACAAACATTTGAGGAAACCAAACAGCTTTAAAGGTTGTGTTCATTTGAAATTAATATATCTTCTTCTTTTTTACTGTTTTCCAGTCCGAGGCCGATTGGTTGTTCTGATTTATAAACTCTACTAAGCTAAAAGGCAATTTGAATGATCATAACCTACAAATATAAACACAAATACAAGGAAATGTAAACATCATGCTGCAGCTGGTGTTCAAGATTCTCACTGTATGATAGCCTTGAGTAAAAATGCCACGCTTTCACAATACCATAGTATTTGCACACAAATGTAAAAGAAAACATGCGATATGATTTAATTGCTTTTATTTTAAATAAAAAACAACAATTATTCCCACTGATGCTGAGATAATCAATAACAAACAGCTAAATTATTGTATAGACTGGGTAAAGGTGCTGTACTGTTCTCTCAGGCAGCTGACTGGCAGCGTGTAGCAATGGGAGGTAGCGCTTTTTACACTGTGTGACTGTTTTTTCCTATATTATACATTGTAATATGGGAAAAATGTCTTGTTCCACTGGCAGGTTATTTCACTTATAGCTAGTACTTTTTCATCAGTAGGGAATTACTGACTTAAACAAGCTCCTATGTTGTGCTGAAAAGTTACTTGTAAGTTTGTCTTATTTCAAGTGTAGTAAGATATTCGCCCTAGAAACAAGACTAAAAATACTTGGTAGGATTTTGTGTTTTTGCAGTGCATAAAGCGCATACATTGATAAATAAATACATTCAGATTTTAAGTCCTGAATGTGCAGGGTCAGTCTCTTTAAACCAACTGGAAAACCGGCGAATGAAGAAACATACAGAAAAACGCCGGATTTGCAAACCTCTTTTTTTTTCCTGTGGGTTTTTACTCCGCTCTCAAACACCCACTCGCCTCGCATGTTTGACCTCTGATACGCCGTGTCATACCTGAGTAATGTTGATGCATTTTAATGCGGCTGCAGCGTCTCCAGCAGCATTCTGAAATGATATGTATGAATAATGGATTAGTCAACATGAATATGTGTTTTAGTGAGTCAAGTTTTTTCCTCCTCCTTCATATTCTGTCTCTTCTTTTTCATCCTGCGGTTGCGGGATGAAACGTAGCAGTTGGGTACAAATCTGAGGAATCGTCTATTGAATTTCTTTCTTGTGTTTAGCAGTTAAAAGGGAATCCATCTGCCTCTCGTTTCCCATCTCCTCCCGCCACAGCTCCTACTTTCAGTCTGCCTGTCTTCTGCACCTGTTTCCCAAAAACACTTCTATGCTCTTTTATTCTTTAGATTGGATAACTGTGCTGCTGAAACAAATAGTCTGCCGTATTAAATAGATTTTTGATTATCAACTATTACTATGAGTCATTTAGCAAAAAAAAGGAGAAAGCATTCTGGGTGCAGCTGGTAAAGTCTTCGCTCCACTCTGTGTTCTTGCAAAGTGACTTCTCCAGGGTTTGCCAGGAAAAAGATTGATTTGCACTGTGAAAATTATTTTTTGACCTTTCAAGCACTAATGAGTTGCAGAACTGAAGCTTGCAGCCTGTGTATTCAGGCTATATAAAAGTACTATTAAAGCTACTAACCAGACTTTTGTGCAGTTAATGGAACTGGAGGTGAACGAGTTTCAGCTTGAGGCCTTTTTCAGAGCAACAAAAGCCGCTGTTTTGCCAAAATAACTCTAAAATTTTGGGATTAAGCTCATCAATTTTCTAGAAAGAAAAATTTGAAAATCCCAAACTTTTGATTGTTGAAACTCAGAAATTTTCAAGTTTTTTCTAGAAAATTTTATAGATTAGTCTCAAAGTTTCTGAGTTCTTTGGTACAAATGTACTCCTTTTTTTCTTTTCTGTAATGGTCCTAATATGCCATTGTACCAGAGAGTTTGTGTTTAAATATGAAAGCACCATACAAAAAAAATTCAAACGAACCATTCACCCATTCACAAATAAGCACGCTGACCAGTCATCATACAGGAGGATGGTAAATGCTGACTGATGCAACCAAGTAGGCTCTAGGCTAACCCTCTTCAGATTTAAAGGAGGGAATCACTTCATAGATCTGAAAGTAGTTCATACCCAGAGGTATATCAGTCTGTTACGTAAATCAGTAACAGACTGATTTACGTTGTCTATATTCATGTCGATTTTAGCTAACTTGCTAACCCTCGGTAAGCTAACTCGGGAAGGTGTCTAAAAACAGAAAAAAAACCGACTCTGTGCAATTTAGTTACAAACCTAGTTCTTTATTAAAGTATGAGAACTGAAGAAAAAATATTTGACAAAATCAAAACAACATAATCCAGCTCTTAAATTATGTTAAAGGAAAAGTGCAAATAAGTATAGCAATCACAAGTACTCTGAAATACACTTTGCATGCTAATAAGATTTTCAACCTTTTGGATGGAGTCTCACTGCAGTAAGTGCAGCTTACTGATGCAGATAAAATGGTCAAAGATCCTAAAATTCGTAGAGAATGATAGATGCAATGATATCCCATTCCTATTCCCAGTTTTGAAATGTTTATTTGTTAATCACAATGGCAGACTGTGTCTGTTTGTGGAGAATAGACTGCTGTTCTTAGCCATTGCACCTTGATTTAACGTGAGAGGGTGTTTTAGCACTTGATATTCTGCCAGACTGTCAGGTCCGGTAAACTAGATTGCAACGTTTGCTACATTTTCAGCTGGTGCGGTTTGCTTTCACACTGCTCTATCAAACAATCCAAACCTGTTCCTCCCTCACCGTGGCACCAAGAGCGACTGAAGGAAATGACTTGAAAACCTCAGAAGACATGAGCGCAACTTCCGTCTTTACAAACAAAAATAAAGTAGCGTCAGATTTTAGCAGGTGTAGGATTTTCTCTTTTGTCTTTGTCAACAGACCTCGAGCTTTAGCCTTAGACACTCACGTTTGTTTTGGTTATATTTACCCAGAATGCTCTGTTCTGTAGTTCACTCCCTGCTTATGTAGTGGTCTCTGGTCGCTTGCACCACATTACGCATTCAAACTGCGCCAGTGTTCACTTCAACAGACCCGAGATCGACACAATTCACTTTTTTAGAATTTGATTGCGCATTCACACTTCCCTAAACAAACCGGACTTTCTAGACAAGCGAACTAGAGTTCAGTTAAAGCGGACTAAACAGGAATGGTGTGAATGCACCCAAAGCTTGCAGCGCAAAGTAGTGTATATTTGTGAGTGGAAGGAAAAAAAACAACTTCAGCAGGCCATGTTCCAGTTATGCGCATCCATTCTGCTTTAAAAGCTGCAGCTTGCGTCGTGTTGCACGTTTTAGTTTTCGTACAGTTTGCAAGAAACTTCTCACATGCAGTCCATCTATTAGGCGAGCAAAATGTCCTTGTTTTCATATTAACTCCTGTCCCCCCATCCCCTCACTGCTACCCCTCCTGCCTACGGCACACCTCTCCCCTGATGTCCCCCCTCCCTTCCTGTATGCTCCCTCCTCCTCCTCCTCTTCCTCTATCTCTCTCCGTAGTTGTTCTACCGTGTGACAGAGGAAAGGGCTCGCCAGGCGGAGCTCTACTTGGTGGGCATGGTGTGCTACTACGGCAAGCACTACTCCACCTTCTTCTTCCAGACCAAGATACGCAAGTGGATGTACTTTGACGACGCCCACGTCAAAGAGGTGAGACAGTTTTTGTCTTTTTTTGGGGAGAGTGTCCTCATGCTGCAGAGTGAGGAGTGCTGCACGGTACGGCATCTGCTGCATCCTCAGCAGAGCCGGTGAGAGCAGAAAGGACAGAAACTCTGCTGTGTCTTAGATGGAGTGCTGTACGGCCCGACTCTTTTCTTTATTGAGGAACCTGAGGGGAAAAAAATGGTGTTGGAGTTTTATTTTGGGGATTTATTTTAGGCTGAGCTTTGCACCTGTTCTAATACTTTGTGTGTTAATTCGAGTAAGAGTTTTAGTGCAAACGGAGACGTCCTTGACTCCTTTATCAGTCACACTTCACACTGTTTATCACATTAGATGATTGAGCTAATGACAGAGTGTGGCATTATGATTAAATCTGCCAGGACACACGTCAGCACAGACTCTGTTTGACCTTCTACTTTTCGCTTTTGCACAAAGTTCTACCCGAATGCAGACAGATGTATTCCTACCTTATGTCTGTATCTTTTGGTGCATGTGCTCCCCTGCTGCATCTCCAGATCGGCCCAAAGTGGAAGGACGTAGTGTCTCGCTGTATTAAAGGCCACTACCAGCCCCTGCTGCTGCTCTACGCTGACCCCCGTGGGACGCCAGTGATACTGCAGGAGAGCCCCAACCCTTGTACTGGATCCAACCCGCAGCTGGAGCTCCAGCACTGCAGCAGCAAGGCTGGTTACGACAGTGAGGACTCAGGTACAGCCAAGACTAACACCCTGCTCCACATCGGCTGGGATTATTTTGCCTTTATCAGCTGCTTGCATGAGATGATTCAGCTGTAAATGCTCTGACCTTCAGTGCTACAATCTAACCTCTGCGTGTGTTTGCTGCTGGAGGCTGGGCTTATTTGACTGGAAACAGACGGTCAGTGTGCAGTAGTACCTGAAAGTGGTGACCTCTCCTTTGTCTTTCAGGTCGGGAGCCATCGATATCCAGCGACACGCGCACCGACTCGTCAACGGACAGCTCGAGCCACCGCACGTCCCGCAGCCGACCCCTGCACCAGTCCACGGGCAGCCGGCTCTCCAGCGAATCCCAGACCACAGTGGTCTGTAACTACGACTCGCCGCCGCTCGGTGCTGACGCTGGAGGTAAAACTACAAAGATAGAGGCATGTCATCACTCTCCGAATCTCTTTGTATTTGTACTCAGTATCTATTGGGTTAAAATCTCATCATCCACAGATATCATTTGCTCTTACAATAATTTGAAGTCTTACCCTATTGACTCTAGAGTCGGGAGATCTTCCACTTTTTCCCATTTCGTGATTTTTACAAACACAAACTTTACTGTACTTCACTTATATGGCAGTCCAACACAAAGGATTGCATTTTGGTTTTTCAATTTATTAAAGGTGACCAATTATGCTTCATTGAACAGGTTAGGATGAGTCTATACAAAACATGTTCATTACATTGCACTAAATTATTCCGATATGATGAGATTTTAGTCCTGTCAGGTCTTCTGCCACTTTAAATCCAAATGAGATGCTGCTGGTGACAACCTCCAACACTTTTTAGTAAAAATGGCTGCAAACAGACGTGCAATTATACAACCTTATATCTTTGAAAAGCATTGGTAGAGCCTCCTACACAACCAAAAAGAATACACCTAGCGCTTTCTGGATGGTGAGTCAACAACAAAACACTTGTCTTTGCCAGCAGCCGTTGTAACAGCAGTAAAACCAGCTGACCAAACGTGTTGGAGCTCATGACGGTTCATTTTCAAGACACTGAAAGCAAAAACTTTTTGCCAAAAAATGGCTTGGTAGTGTTTTTTCTTAAGCACTTGGGCTGTTTTTAGAAGCAGTTAAGACCCAAATGGAAATATAAAAATGAGCTAAATGTTAATTTTGCACAATAGGTCCCCTTTAGCAGAAAAATCACACTGCTTTGTGCTGCAGTTGCACTGTTGTTTCATTAAAATACATTAAGGTTTCAGGTTTAATGTGAGAAAATGGAAAAAAGTCCTAGAGTTATTAATATTTTGCATGATTGAAATAACCCCCATTGCATCAGTTGTTGCTCTATTTTCTGGGAGCGATTGAGTTTAATTACCAGCAACACTTGTTGTGGATTTAGTTAAGAGCAGATAAAGGTCAGATTGTGTCGTTCTTCTTCTCTGTCGTCACTGCAGATTCTTCAGGTTGTGTAGCTCGTTGGTGTAAATTCCCACATTTATTTGCACCGCTGCCTGCATAATTGCTCCCTGTGGGATAAATAAAACTCTTATTGGTTTTACTTGCTCCTCCTTCCCTCCTTTTTCTCCCACGCTCAGAGTCAGCAGTGGAGGCTCCAACCTGCCACCCCTCTCCTCCCCTGCAGGAGACGGCAGTCTTCCTCCTGTCTTCACGCAGGCCCCTCACCTCCTCCTCCTCATCCTCTCGCCCCCTTTCCTCCTCGTCTTCATCGGGAGTCGGGGGCTGCGAGGGCGGGGCTGGGGGGCCCCACTGGGAGGATGAAAGCACGAGCAGTGAGAGCAAATCCAGGTAAGGCAAGACTAGTTTGATTTAATTCTTACGCCTAATCTCATGTTTTTCACTGTCTCTGGGATCAGAGCCTCCCTGTTGCTTCTGTGCTTTAGGACTAAAATGCTCTGCGTGGAAAAAACATTTTCTCTGTTTTTATATTTTTTATTTGATGTGAATGTCTCTAACAATCATAAAACACACTACAAAAGTGTTAAATTTTTCAATTTAAGATATTTTACTATCACAACGGGTATTAAAATGTGCAGTTTGATGCTAAAATTGAAAGGTTTTTGTGATGCAGTAGAACGAGACCAAGGTAAATCATTTAAAATCTTTTCGACATATAATGTGACATTTATCCTCCGAATTTCTACTGAAAGGCAAACAAATGTAAGTTGTAAACTTACAACATGTTGAAGCACCTTTTAAATTAATTTCAGCATTCAGTACACTTGAGTTTTGCTCGCATCGGCTATCAACTACATTAAAACTAATTAACCAGAAAATCAGTTCAACCATATTTGTAGGACACAGTGCTGAAATTTGAACATTTGGAGAAGTTGCTGCCAAAGTTTTTGAAAAAGGAGGTGCAAAGTTATGATTCTCCTCCCATTTTGTTGACCTAAAAAAAACTTCTTGGAGATAAGCAGATTTACAAAGACTAATTCAAATCTTATTGTACTTTTTTTTTGCAAGAGAGCAGAAAATAAATATGATAAAAATAGCTTAATTTTATTCGAACAAAAAACTTTTTTTCAGGTGCTTGTCGGGGCTAAAAGAGAAGAAGAGTGCTTGGAGTGTGATTTATGCTGAGGAAGAGAGAGTGAGCTTTTTTACAATAACGCACGTTAAGCCTTTGCTGTAGCTAGGTAACAAGTAATACTTGAAATTTTCTAAAAATAAAGCACATATGTGTGAAGCTGTTCACTCTAAACATGAGCCAGTCTGAGTTGATCATAATTTGATGCTTTTCTGCAAACATTTAAAAACAAACATTTATGATCTTGGTTTTATTTCAAATGTAAAAACAATAATTATTCCTCCTGCTGCTAAAATAGTATGAGATCTTGGATATTTAATCCATATCCAGCCACTTTCTGCCAGCAAGACACTGAGACACTTAAATGTGAACCAGGGCCTCAGACATACTGAATATTACAGTTTTTATTTTTGTTATCTGTAACATTTATTGACTGTTTTCACCTTAAATGTTTTAAAATGAATTTGCTGTCTTCTCTTGGCAACAAAGCAATAACGACACCCCGTAGCTAAAGCCTTGTTTTGTGGAAAGATGGTTTTTGTTTTCATAATGCTGCAGATCTGAACAGAAATCATAAGTTACATATACTCATTATGGTACTAAAAATTAGCAAAGTACTGCTAAGTAATCTGTTATGGCTGTTTGAATTACTTTTTATGATACTTCACAGTTAAGAGCAGAACTAAATCACACATTTTTCAGCAGCAAGTCTTTCCTGCCTCCTCAGTTTGTCTGGTTTATTATTTGATAGTTTAATATATTTAATGCAATACTTAATTTTCATCTTAAAAGTTGCATTGACATGTAATGTAACATGATTATATTAATGTAAACATAGGACAGTTAAGATGGTTTCACCTTCAAATGTTTTTGTTGTACCATTATTAAGTATCTCAAATATTCCTTTATGGTGTTGGTGACCTGTATCAAACTGTCTTGAAAAGTAAGAAATAAAGCAAACAAATGAAGCTACAAAGTAAGTTACAGTCCAATGACATGTGAAAGTATCCAGCATATCCAACATACGGCTCTTTTTATGAAGTAAATGCTGATCTGCTGCTTGTTCTCTGCAGTTTAATTACCTCCTCCTCGCTGCCCACGCCTGCATTAGCATTTGGATTCTGAATATAGATGTGAACTTCTTCAAATATGCACTCATACTCATGAAGTTTTATGTAATTCCTCAATTCTTTGAACCATATTAATGAAGCAGTATTGCATAAATGCTTATTAATGCTTAAAGATTATGCTCACAAGTTCCTACACGGCCTGGAAAAGTCTGGAATTCGAGTTATATATTTTTCATCTCTCCATACATCCATACATCCATCCATCCATATCAGATAAGCCAGAAGTTAGAACCTCGACACAGCTTGACATATAAAAAGTCTTAACTGTAATAGTTTTTACTTTTACCTCATTTGTCTTAAATTTGACACAAGTGATTTCTAGTATGTAGAAAGATATAAATTAATTTTCTAACTGAGACAAGGAACCAACATTTCTAGGTGCTTTTTGGGGTTGCAAAAGCATCACCTTACATTTTGTGAAGCATGTAGAAAATGGATATAAGCAAGATTATTTCCTTTGTTTGTCAGAGAATGCTTTGACCTACGAACTGGGTAACTCATTGCATTTTCTACAGGGTGCATATTTCTTGTGATTTCTGTCCCGGTTGTTCTTTTTAACAAACAATTTTTTCTAACAGAACCCCTGGATTAAACCATACACTTCTAATCATCCACATCGTTTGCTCTAGTTCCTCTGGAAGCCGCTACCGGCCAACCTGGAGGCCGAGGAGAGAGGCCCTGAACATCGACAGCATCTTCACCCGACAGAGAGACTCCCAGCTGGGCTACAGCGCTGCAACCGGCCCGTCTCTCCCCGCTGAGCCCCAGCAGCCTCTCCCCTTTGTGGGAGCTGCCACACAACCTGGACTGGAGGACGTGGAACGGAGGGAGACCGGGGAGGTCGGGTTTGGGCTGGTTGGGCAGCCCAGGTCTTCAAGCGGTGGGCGGACTATGGGTCCTCCTGCTCCTCCACCTCTGAGAGGGGTGGAGCACCAGCCACGTCTGATCCAGAGAATGGAGAGTGGCTACGAAAGCAGCGAGAGGAACAGCAGCAGCCCTGACAGGTACGACACGAACAAATATCAATTACTGTCTCTGGCTCTCAGCTCCTGTTGTCCATCATGTTTCCCTCTTGTGGATTCCCTTGCTTCTTTCCTGTCCAATTGCAATTTATCAGCATGAAACATAAATGTGACATTAACAAGAACAAATGATCCAAAAGAGGTGCTCCGTAACAAAAAATTAAACCCCAAACACATTAATCTGCTTGAATTGTCTCATTTATCAGCATTTTCCCCTTTTACTCCTGCACTTCTTGCTATATTCACCCTTTCTGCCCCCAACAGGGAGGTGGGGCAACAAAAACGGGTGCTGATGTCTGGACCTTCATGGCGTTCGGTGCCCAAGTCAAAAAGCAGTGGTGCTATTATGCAGGAGCTGCCACATCCCTGCTGGGTCAGCAGCTCTGACGCAGGTCCGCCCTCATACATGCAGTTACATGCAGCTTCTTTAGGTGCGACCAGTTGTTTATTTCATGTTGTTCTGTTCTCAGGCTCTGGGCGCAGCGAGCTGGATGAGCTGCAGGAGGAGGTGGCGAGGAGAGCCCGCCAGCAGGAGCAGCAGAAGCGGAAGGAGGCGGAGCGGGAGGCGGCCAAGGGGTTCAACCCCAGACCCAGCAAGTTCATGGACCTGGACCAGCTCCAACACCAGGGTACGGTTGAAACAACCATTAGAGCATGGCTCAACTTTTCTGTACTTACAGGTGACCTATTATGCTTCCTTGAACAGGTTAGCATAGATCTATGGGTGGTACAAAACATTTTTTGCTCAAAATAATTCTTGGATTATGGGATTTTATTTTGGTCAGTTTTAGCTATTCTGAGTTCCTGTCATAAAGAGCTATTTTAGAAGCTCTTGTCACTTTAAATCCAAATAAGCTGCTCCCCCTAACTCAAGATTTACACTCCGATGCGAAAATGACTCCAAACAGATGTGTAATTAAACAACCGTACATTTTTGAATAGTACAACCAACAAGAATGTAGCAAGTGGTTTCTAGATGGTAAGTCAACAACAAAACACTTGTCTTTTCCAGCAGCCATTGTACAGCGCACACAGCTTTAAAACCAGCTGACCAAATGTGCCGGAGCTTTGCTTGGGTTGCTAGGTAATGGCACAGTGCCCATCAATTGTGACTTAACAATCGGGAAGCTTTTGAAATGACTGATTTTCTAAACACCAAAAAATATAAATATAAACTTATTGCTGAAAAATGACTGGATGTTTGTTTTTTTTAAGCGCTTGGACTGTTTTTCGAAGCAGATGTAACCCAAATGGAAGTAGAAAAAGTAGCAAAATGTGAAGTTTGTATAATAAGTCCCCTTTAAGTAAGTACTTTGTAAGTACCCCATAGGTGGACGGTAAGTCACCACAAAACGCTAGCAATGAGCTGCAAAAGGATTTTTTTCACCATAAATGGATGATTTCCAACTTTCACCTTATCCTGATTTGTAAATACCACTGAGAGAAGAAGGCTAAAAGTTAGATATTTTCAGAAAAAAATTAAATAAGTTAGGGGAAGTAAGTAAAAAAATCTATCTTAAACTTTACATCTCTGCAGATATGCTATAAATAAAATTGTACGGTTGTTCTACTCCATTACCGTTAGGCTCCACATAGGTATACTGTCATGTAACGACGCTGTAGGCTGCAAAAAAGTAAATAATCACAAAGTTAGGTTGTAAGTAATCACCCCATAGGTACTTTACTGGCACCCTAAAAACACTCTGAAGTACCCCATATGTTCATACATTTGTACCCAAAAAGCATTGCATCAATGTCCCTTAAATAGGGTGCAAGTACGATGTGTAGGAAACATGATCTCTCATTTTCTGGGGTGCTTTATTCTTTGTCCAGACCTAAATCTAGACAGTGAGTCAAGATAGAAAAATGCATTTTAAGATGTGGTCACCTGTCGTCTGGTAAGCCGTCAGAGTGACTTGTTTGACTTTCGTCTGACCTCCGTCTGTCTCTTTGTGGTATTTTTGCTTTTTCCATGTGGCCAAAAAGAATCAAACTAGGTGTGAGCATTTATTCATCATTTGTCATGATGAATTTCTTATCATAAAAATTTTGATTTATTGTTGTCACAATGAATTCCAGTTGATGAAGTTTAACCTTCGACAGAAATATTGACAGGATTGTTAATTTGAGTATTTTCTTCACTGTTTGTTCAATGAGAGTATCAATAACTTTGAAATTTTGTTTAAATACAAATCACATTTCTTTATGTGCCTGGTGTCGTAAAGAATCGTATTACAAATGGGTATGTTATTCAGCAACGTTATTTGTGTTTGTGGGGCCAGGATTGCTGTGTCATGCAGTCACATATATATAGATAGTAGGTAGCCACATACCTACTTAAGAAAAGAATAAATAATTTTTATCATCACAGAGTAAAGCTTAAAGTCTACATCACCCATCCATAAAGAAAACTACAGTCAGTAGTTTTTAGCTAACTTGGGAATTGCTACAAGACCTTTAATGACCAGAAAAGTGTTCAAACATCGTCTTTATTATTCATATTTCAAATCCGGCTTAATTTCAAATTCCCAATTTCTCAATCAAGTTATACAAAATACTAATTCTCCTTCCAAATAGTGTACCAAGCCTCAGTGGAAAACAAGGCTTAGTTGTGTGATTCATGGCTTCGGTAATTTTACGTTCTGGGGTAAACTTCCGTCAAATCAGAGAGGAATGATAAACAACTTATTGCAATAGTGGTATAATTTCTTTTGTGACCCAGGAGGACACAACGATTCTAGCGTAATAATAGCCACTCTGTTAATTTATTTTGAACTCAGGGACCACAAAGTTGTAGGATAAATGTGGTGGTATCGATTTGGAGGAATTTACCAAGTGGAAAGAATGTACAACCTGATGCAGAAAGATAATGCAGTGTAAACCACAGCTGGGTGAGTTAATGTTGTTTTATTGATTTTGATACTGCTACTTTACTTTGAAATAGATTACTCAGGCTACGCCTCGAACATTTGGTGTTGCAGTGCATGTTTTACATAGAATGATTCAATTACCTTCATAATAATCAAAATCAATTGTATGTTGTTCCAGGCAACAATATACATTAAGCTTAAAAGAGCTTAATATATAAATGTAATAAACTAAAGAATTATTAAAGATGACCAATAAAATACAGTACAAAAAAAGTTAGCAATATATATTCTTTACTGATTCACTACACCAAAAGAAATAGAGTAAAAAAATAAACAAAAATTTTAAATAAAAAATCTGTAACCCTCATTATAAGCTGCGCTACTGATTCAATGCTAATGCTAATACTTAGCTTTGATCTAATGAGGCAAAGTAGAGATAAAGTCAATTTACAGGCCTAACTTTGGGATTTATCAGACAGCCACAGTAGATAAAGCATCTTACTTGAGGTCCGTCTTGCTGTTTAAGTTTTTACAGAAATGGCCTTGGCTTCCACATTTTTTGTGAAACTGATATTTTTACCAACAGTTTCCAAAGTGCTCAGTTTTTGGGCTCGTCAGTTTGATAAATGAGAATTCATGTGTAAAAGAGGGTTTAAATATTAATAGTATACACTAGAAACCACAACCATTATTTACTAAAGAGCTAAAACCATGACTTGTTTAAGCTCTGTCCTGTTCTTAGAGCCTTTAAACCGTATTAGAAAAACCCATTAGGAAGGTTTATTGGAAGTAAAAGGCAAACAATATGAAATAAAATTAGCTACAACAGTGTTAGATATTCCCCTGGATAAATCTCTCCTTCTTTGCACTGTTGGGGTTTCTAAATCAGATCCCGACTCCAGTGTCATTATCCTCTCGCCATATTCTCTCCCAGTGTTTGCAGTGTGTTTAATACAGGGGGCGTTCACTCCTTATTGACATCGAAACAGCAACACAAATCTCATTCAGGGTAGTCCAGGTTATGACAGTCCAGCGTCATAACTCTACTTCACTTGTTCTGCTCTCCAATTATTGCCTCCATGAGCCATATTAAATTTTACCACTGGACTTTCCTAAAACTACCTTCCTTTGTATTATGGCATCATTAATGTTCACGTTTGTTCACAGCATTTGGTTATTTCTGGCTTTAAATCCTGCTGGAGATAAACACAAACAGATATGAGTGTTAAAAAGTGAAGCGTCACGTTATCACGTTAATATCACGTTAATAAAAAATCATTTAATGATTACAAACAAATTTTATAGCAGCTGTGTTTAAAAATAAGCTGTGGCATGCGGGTTACAGAAATGTAACCGTTGTTTCTCACCGTGTAAATTTGAATTTTGGTATCTTTAATGTAAAATAACTGTTTTAATCATATAAAACTTACAACAGCTAAAGATTTAGTTGATACATTCCTGTTTGTGTCACGTCTGTCCTACTGTGGGTGCAGCAGTGTGTTCAGCCTTATGCACCTGGTACCATGTACACACACACTCACACACACTACAGTACAGGCAGCCTTAATGAATGGAAAGGACAAGTTGTGAACAAACAGACGGCATTCCTATCAGCGCGATTATGTAACAGAATTCGGGTTCGACACATCCGTATCGATGACTGAGCCAGACTTTAATCTAATATCATACTTTAAGGGACGGCAGAGCCAACATCAAGCCTCCATTATTCCTCCCTTAGAAGCAAGGATGTTAAAAAGCCACAGTCCTGCAGCAGCAATGCATCAATAGGACGACACCGGCCAGCAAACCACTCAAATCAACAGACGGGCTGCAGATTAATAGCATTCAAGTTGGTGTTGGGTTCACTTTTTCCATGCAAATTAGCAAATTACAAACAAATCTAATGTTTATTGTTTAAATTTTAAAATTGAGATTTAAAAAAAAAAAAAGTGGATTCATTAAGGCAAAGTTTATTTGTATTGCATGATTCAAGTTAAATTCTTAACAGGAAAAAAATGCACTAAATATAAACAATATATAAAAGAAACGGAAAAAAGTTTTAACATGTAGATAACTAAGATGAGAAAGATTAAAGAGTATTTTTATCTGTGCTTAGAGTATTTTAAGCCTTGACGTTTTCTGAACATTTCAAAATTTAGACAGTTTGCTCCAGAGCTGAGGAACATAGCAGCTAAAGGTTGTTTCCTCTTCTGTTTTGGCTCTGGGAATACTAGGTCCAAAAGTCTCAGATGCCCCGAGGCATATAGACGGTTCAGAACCGATATTCAACTCTAAGATAGATTTAATCCAAGAGCCTTCAGTGATTTATAGGTTTGCCTGATAAATATCTGTTTATACAACATTTAAATGATCCAACCTACTGAAAAAAGCATGCACAAGTTTCACCGTGTCCTAATTTATCAGGAAAGCCTTTAACCTGGCAGCAAATTAAGTATGGCAGTTGGCTGATTTAATATTAGACTTTATTTAATGTCTCTTTGAGATTAAAAATCTCTTTTTAAGGAGAGACTTGGCCAAGACCGGCAGCAACACACAGACAATTACAAATCAAAACTACAGAAATCAAAACCCAGTTAAAATACAACATGGATAATAAAGAAAGAACAATAACAAGCAAACACACCCATTGAATTAAAGAGAAGACTAATGTGGTTAGTCTTATTTTCAAAAATATAAGACTAGATAGGTTTCAAAAATATATTGCAAAGGGTCATTAGGGTACGCGTGTAAGAAATAAGGTTCACATGTAGATACTGAAAAGAAGTGTTCTCATAATGGAGCCCTGAGGATCCCCGAATGGGATTTATTCACTTAATTTATCAGTGCCAAATGATGTAGGCTAGTCACGGTTTGATAAGGAAGATCTATAATATCTAGATTAGTCAGTATGTAATGAGATCTAGTAAAATTAAAACAGAAGTTTCAGATGCATCAATCATAAAGTCATAAGTCTGTGGTTTAGTTTTAAACCTTACTCAAATTCACGTATTTTCCTACCAGGCCCTCAAGCTTTGCGACACAAATCGCTCCATGGCTAAGAAATGATTACCTGCATTAAAAATCGTCATAAAGTCGGTTACTCACGTTACTGCCTGCATACATTTGTTGCGTTAGCATGTTCGCTTGGCTCGGGCTGCAGTGCATTAGGATCTACTTTGACAGATTTGAATTACAGTCTCTGTACACTAATACTGCTGTATCATGAGAAAAAATATTCCAATATACTTTATAGGGGATAAAAAGTTACAGCTAGAATTTCAAAGACCTCTACATTACCAAATTGCTGACTCATGCACTTTATATCGTTGCTTATTTTTCACAATGGCGTTAAATTCACAGTGGCTCCCTGAGAAAGAAACAGTGGGTTTTTTTGTTGCGCTTTTCTCTCCTGTTTGACATTTGTCGCTTCATGAACAGCCTCAGCTTTTGTTTTCTCGACTTTCATCTTCCTCTTCTGATTTGTACGGATTTAGTGGCTGACGCTTGAGCAGAAGTGTGAAATTAATATCACCTGAAAGCATTTTATGTGCCTTCTCTTGTTTGTATCAGTGTTCAGATTAGTAGTAGATATGTTTTTTCCTCCATATTAACACTATTCAACATAAACAGTAAAACATTTACCTTTCCTTAGACTCTTAAGACATCTTTTCAGCAAACCACAGTAAAAATATTTGTAACTTTTATTCTTTATTGACTCTGATTTGTAGTACATCTTTATCCAAAGCTGAAATTTCCATTTGGAACAAACTACTGCACTGCTGCTAAATTAATTTAAAATGAACCAGAATCTGAGCAGCTGCTAAATGTTTTATCAGAGGTTTCAGAGCAAAATAAGCACTCACTGCTACGTCTGCAGACAGCACAGCTTTAGGCTTAGTAAGAGTTTCAGCTGACATGTCTTTGATCACTGATGTTTGTGGGCTTGTTAGATGAAAACATGCCATGCTAGCTAACATTTCTATTCAAGATAAGTCCAAATAGGCTATCAGTAGGGGAGTGTATATTGCAAAAACACAAAATCTTTCCAAGTATTTTTGGACATGTCATAAGTGAAATAATCTGCTAGTAGAACTAATCCTTTTTTTAATCAATATTTAGGGATTATTGACTTAAAACCAGCTGAAAAAAATTACTTGTAAGTTAGTTTTGTCTTGTTTTAGGTGATATTTGAACTAGAAACAGGACAGAAATCCTTGGTAGGGTTTTGTGTTTTTGCAGTGTAGTGCATGCAGGCCCCCAGCCCTCCAAAAGACAAACTTTCCTTCTTCTGCACTTTTTTCTCGGTCTCCGTTGTTTTCTCATCCTAACCTTCTTCCACTAATTTTATGCTCTCTTTACATTTTCGCTATATCTCTCTGTCTTTTGTCCCTTTTATCTCCCGCCCTGTTGTTAACACCCTCAGCTGTGCTGCATGAGGCTAACGCTCATAGTGGATTGGCTGTAGCTGCGTGCATGAGGAGCACTGGGGGCCCAATCAAACGCAGGCAGGAACAGGAAATGGAACGGGACACGGGAAACGCCCACCCACAGGGGCCTAGCAGGTACCACAACTGTCCCTCACCCCCCCCACACACCTTATGTGTCTGCAGCGGTGCCTGTATAAAAATCCCCCTGTTTCCTCAGCTCAAACCGACCCTCTGTGTATCTCAACTCGTTGTTGGGTGTTCTCCATTAGTTCTGGCTGGCCTGTGTTGTTGTGACCCCCACCCAAACGCCTCCAGGTGTTTGTGTGTCTCAAACTGTCTTCTCAAGCACACATTTGTTACTTTACAGAGGAACCTCTTGTCCCCTTTGTGGATTTGTTGCAATGCAGTAAAAGCTTTGCTGCGTTTTTCCGTTGAGAATAAAAATTGAGAGTCAGTGTTGCTCTCTGTGCTTCACTGCTTCTTCTGCATTGTTGTTTGTGTGCGCTACCAAGGCTTCCTTCTGCTCTTCCAGCGCGGCTGACCCGTCCTTCTCTGAACTGTAAAGCCGCGGTCTGTCACTGCGCTTCTGTCCCGCAGCTGCGGTCAAACGTCCTGTGCTGTGGTTTGTTTTCTTGATCTTTGATGCTGAATGTGTTTCAGTAATTCAGTCTGGTCGTTTCTCAATATGTTAGTTTGAGAGGTGAACAAAATGTTATCAAATATATTGTATGTCAGTTGATCATCTATGAAATTAAAAGCATTCAAAGTAGGGATTATATTTGGTCATAGTGTTAAAAAAAACAACAAAACATGCAATTAGGAATAACTTTTTCTGCTAAATTACCACAAATATAATTAAAAAGGGCATTTTCAGATTCTGAGCTATCCATCCTTTTTTGGTCATTTGAATCCAGAGTCCAAATAATACTTTTAACATCTTAAAGTGTTCCTGATTAATATTTCTTTAGACTTTCTAAGTTTTTCTTTGGACTTTGGCTGCTTTTTAGTCCAGTATCTGATCATATTTATCTGATCATATTTGGTAGGCCACTGATTCTCTCAGATTTTTATAAATTATTATTTTAGCCAATTACGTTTAACAAATAGTAATAATTTTTTCTGTGACCTGTCATTAATTGTTTACAGCAGGAGCAGATCTCAGACTCGTCTGTTTACAATTAGCATGCATAAAGATGCGGTTATTACTAAAACAGCAGCAGAGTGTAGTAGATTGTTACCTTTATCTCGTAACAAGTTGCCAACATTTCCAATTCAAGCACGTTTTGTAACAAACACTGGAGGCTGTACAGGATATAACCAAGTGACTTCCTGTTCTTCTTTTATCCTTCCTGTAATCTTCTGAAAGTTTTGCTCTTTCTTGCTCTCTACATAAACTGGGCAAGTCTTGACATCTGTCTGAGCCTGAAAATAGATAAATGGTGGGATTTCTTCACCTGGTAGCAGTCTCTGCACTAAAGAGTGTTTTTCACAAGGCAGCCTTTTAGCCTCTTGTAGCATCTGGTGCATTCACTTGGAAAATGAACATTGAAAAATTCCTGCTCCCAGCCAAGTTTTCTACTGATTAAGAAAAATTTACTAAGTTGCCAGAAAATATACTGTAGCATTTCCAAGATAAAATATTTTTAAAAATAGGATAATTGTAACATTTATCCACAGTAGATGCACTGCAGAACTGCAGTTGTTTGCCTAAGAGAGACATTTTTCAATAATAATTATTTTTTTTTGCCAATGCTTTATTTTTTTCTCTCTTTTTTGGGATTGCATGACAACAGATATGAAATCAAACTTTGACCCTGATGATGCTGTTTTCAATAACGTATAAAGCACAGGACTTTTCCAGGTTTCAAACTTACCTTCGTGTTTTAGGTGCTGCAGTGTTGGAGATAAACTGCTAGCCACTTAAGTAAATTCCAGTTTGCTAGTTTTAATTCTGAAAACATAAATATTTGACAGAATTAAAACCATCAAAGTAGCTGCTAGCATAAAGAGCTAACAAGTGAGCTAGCTACTTCTGAGTCTGCCTGCGTCTGCGATGAACTTTACCTCCGCCTTCTTTCACGTTCAGTCGCTTTTTCTGAAGCTAATCGAGCGGTGGTGCAGTACTACAAAAATAGTTTCCCTAAGGGTGCTCATGAAAATGTATTAGGCATCTTCCTTTGCTCCGAGCCAAATTAACTTTCTGTAATCACATCGGTGGAAATAAAGCCTGGATGTGCTAACTTGTTAATATTGATTTTAGTCTGCATTTCATTACAGCTCTGTTTAGACCGTAGTGAAACTTTCGGGAGAAAAAAGTGACTCCATCTGTTACCAGTGGAACTGGAGGGAAGGAGTAGGTGGAAGTGAAGCTCTCAGCACTCAGCCTTTTTTATTACCCTCCTCCTCTCCTCTATTGATCAACATAAGCCTCTGATTTATAGCTTGCTGCTGCAGAGCCTTCTTCGTAATTACAAGGGCTTGAAAAGCGACATGAGAGTTAATGTGGGGGATGGGGGCGCTCACACTCTCGTAGACGCATAGGCTATGTGACACCAAACTAAAATAATCACATTTATGGACTTGCTTTTCACACATACTCTAACGCACTCGATGCAAGGATAAAACCTTTCTCTGCACATTCGCTAATGTTCAACTGTTAACAAACATTTCCTTGGTCTTTACTTGCTTTTGAGGATATTTCAACCTCACGGTTTTGTGAGTAATCTAAGCGAAAAGAGGCTCTTAAACTTGTTGATGGGCATTTATTATACATATTTGAACAGCAGACACAGATAAAAATCAATATTGAGCCAAAATCACTTACATTTATATTCCTTGCTTACCTAATGCTTAAGTAACATCTACAAAGATGTACCAAAAATCCTTAAATAGACTGAAATGTCCCTTTTTTGTCTCAAAGGACTAATCAGATTGCCACTTAACTTACAGCTTATCTGCAACTATTTCCTGAAGTAGGTTACTTCAGCTTCCAACGGCTTATAAACATCATGCATAAATAAACCAGAACTTAACTCCTTGTTGGCAAAAACAAGGTTTAGCTGGAAATTAATAAAATTAAAAATGCTGTCACTCAGACCACTTTAATCCTCTCCATAAATTAATTAACTACGTAATAAAAGGATTGATTACTTTGCAGTAAAATTAAAAAAAATATATAAATGGCATAAAGCTCATATGAATCCAGAATGTTAAAATGAATGAATGTACAGCATGAACAAGAAATGAACCAGTGTGTTTGCACTAGACAGGAGCTCAATTCATTTCCCCATAACTTTCAGTAGAAATACAGTGGCTTCACTGTATTTAAATGTAGCACAAGCCTAAATAAAACTATTTCAATTTGTATGTTTAAAACAGAAAGCAAACCATATATTCATTGGTTTTATGATTTACAAAAAAAACAAATGAAATTCACAAAATTCTGGAGTGGTTTCAAGCGAATAGAAAAGAAATCATCTGCTAATCAGATAATCTTCAGCTTGATCAGCCCCGGCTAGAACTCAAAAATTATTATTTTTTTCCGATCAGTGAACACAGCATACGCCACCAGGTTGTCGTGACAACAGCACTGTATAGTGGGAAAGAAAAGTCAAATTGGGTTTTTCCACTAAAGACGTTCCAGCTCCCATTACTGGACAATAAACACGGAGAGCGTTTCTAATTTGAAGCCTGTTCCAAATTAAATCTATGATCATTAACAATGTGCGAGAGAGAAAATGGTATTTCAGTACAGGATCAGGGTTATTCTTAACCAGAATGACGATTTATTTAATTTTTGTCCTTTTCAATGTTTCCTGTCTTTGAAGACAGGACTCTCCACATATTTGTATTTTGTTTGGCTTTAAACTTCATATTTCATTCTCCACTTGTCGTTTTTTTTTTTCCGGCTTTAAAGCAAAAGCTACTTGATTAGGACTGAAGCGATTAATCAGATCAATTGTGACGAATCCATTATTGAAATAATCATCAACATGTTTAGTAAGTGATTAATTAACTGGCTGAGAAAAACAACATATTCAGAGCAGAATCTAAGCCAAAACTGTGCAAAAAAAATCTGATTTTATTTGCACATTTAAGTCGAAAACATCTATGTCTGAAAATGTATTTTACCCAAAACTCCTCAGGCGGCAGCTTCACAAAAATTAAATATTTAAATGATTTGTTTAGTTTCATCTTTTAATGTATATCTAGTATTGTATAAAAAAGGCTTAAGTGGTTTAATGAAAAGTCTGTAGATTGTCAATTGATTATTCCTTTAATTATCAGGATAATCTGTAGATTAATCGCTAACTAAAATTCACGATCAGGCAGGAGGACTGGGTAGAAAATGAGCAGAAAAGCAGCCGAAGTAAAGAGAAAAACTTTGAAAAACCTCCATAACTCCTGGAGGAGTATTGATTAACGCCACTGTAAAGGACTACAAGCCTGGAAGTAATGCATGAAGAAATTATAGGTACTTTAAAACTCTGGCAGGGTGTTGAAGATCCAATACTTTAAACATCAGTGAAAGCAAATCAGTAAAGTAATAATATATGGTGGTGGTTCAAAGTTTAGAGCAGCAGAAGCTTCGTTAATTATCATGTTGGTATATGTAGATTTGTGCTTGAAGACCTTTAATAAAGTGGAATCTGCTGTTAGGGTTTCTCTGAACAGACTGATCCGTCAGCTTGTGCTTCGTAAACAGCACGGCTCATTGCAGCAGGCGGCATCATCACCGTGTGTTTGGTTCTGTAAGTGTGTGTTTGTGCTTGTTTACCCCGCTGTTGTGACCTTCCCTCGATGCAGTAACTCACCTGACGTCAAAGCCGCTCGGTTTTTCTGTTGTTTTTTTTCTCCTCCTCCTCCTGCTCTGAGTTGTCTGACTGGAGCCCCTCCCCTCTCTTGTGTGCTCCAGTGAACAGCCTGGCTCGATCCAAGTACTGCTGACGCCCAATCAAGAGGAGGAAGAGGACGAGTCGACGAGCAGCAGGGACGGTCCTCGGGGTCAGAACCCGCCCCCGCCCCCTCCACCTTACCGCCCCGCTCCCCCTCGACCCACGCTCACCCTTAGCATCAGTCACCCCTGCGGCCCGTCCGTTCAGGGTGAGAAGGAGGAGGAGGAGGGCAGGCGTGCTGGTGAGCAAGGTGAGGATGGGAGTGAGGGGACGGGGGTGAGGCTGTGCGAGTTACTGCAGGCCGGGGGAGTGAGTGTCCGACCCCTGGGGAAGCACTTAGCCATCTCTCTACCCTCACTTCCTCTTCGTCTCTGGGATACACACA
Source organism: Girardinus metallicus (assembly GCA_903067095.1). Classification (NCBI taxonomy): domain Eukaryota; kingdom Metazoa; phylum Chordata; class Actinopteri; order Cyprinodontiformes; family Poeciliidae; genus Girardinus; species Girardinus metallicus. The sequence continues at coordinate 7,599 of CAEGAE010081688.1, read as the reverse complement.
CCGCACACGCCTCACACTCCACACACAACCCCCCTCCACCCCCGTCGCCCCCTCCGGAAACTTACGGGCAGAGGAAACCCCTCACCCCACTCTGGCAGCCGCCCCGCCCACATTCCCCCGACGACGGAGGGTGGCAGCAGCACGCGGTCCTCGCCGATGGAAGCACGCGTCACTGGTCCTCCTGGAGCCTGGACCGCCCGGACGCCGTGGTAACGCCATATGACACGCCCCCGGACCGGTGCTATCCCATCAGGCCGCAGAACCCTGGTCAGAGCTGCAGCTACAGTTGTCAGTCTTCTCCAGGGCACTACAGCTCCCAGCATGCCCCAGGGCAGCACGGCGATCTCTGCTGTGACCGTGAAGAGGCTGAGCTGTCTGAGCTGGACTCCCTTTACCAGGCCAGTCTGCAGGCTGGAAGATCAGGTACACACACACACACACACACACACACACATCTGCAGACACATTGTGGTTTCATACATTTACTCAGAAGTTGGTAGAGAAGCCAAATATTGTAAGTAAGAGTAGCAATACTTCAACATATTTTCACTCAAGTAAAAGTAAAAAGGAGCCACCCAACAAATTACTCAATTAAGAGTAAAAACGTATTCGGCAGAGTTGGGTTGTAACTAGTTACATTTACTTGAGTAACCTTTTGGAAAAACTGTAGGAATATTTTTACTTTGACCTGAGTAATATTTTTATAAAGTATCACTACTTTTACTTGAGTAAAATTTCTGGATACTCTACCCACTGAATAATGAAGAGCAAGTTTAATTTGACCAAATATGTATCAGACACACATCTGCAGTTTTTGTTAAAGTTTTATAAGTTTTATATTGAAAGAAATTGATTTAGAAAAATTATTATTTTGCCTGATTTTGTTATTTTATGATTATATTATACAAATTATTTTCAGTTCGATCTTTTAAATACCAAAATGTTCAAGTAAGTTTATATTTAGGTACGTCTGATGTACTTTTGAAATATTAAACAATTGATGTTTTCAACAGTGACTCAGTACTTCAGTAACCTTTTTACCAAATACTTTTTCACTCTTATTTGAGTCATTTCTTGGATGGGTACTTTTACTTTTACTTGAGTAAAAGTATGTTAAAGTATCGCTACTCTTATTGCTACTCTTACTCGGATTTTTTCTTATTGTTGGAGGCGACAGTTTGAGTTAGATGAAAAGTAGATGAACAAATAATGGCTCTCACCTGAAAAGTATAGAAAATTTGTGGTACGTGTAAAATAAACAAACAAATATTTTACTTCTTCTCCACTTAGTCTACTCTAAAGAGTGTGCAACTATCCAGCCGGATTTACTTAAAGACGCTGATGTAACCTGCTAATAGTTAGTTTACCTAATTGGCGATGTGCATAAGTTTTAGTAATTAATTTGTGACAATCTGCGTTTAATTTAAGGACCTGTTTATTGTTTCAAATTTTACTGAAGTTGTGCGTTATCATTTTTCCACCTGAGGGAGAAAAAACACTCCAATTGCATCTGTAAAATCCCCAAATGAAAATGACAATGACGGCAACCCACAAATGATTTATTTATGCTTTTTTCCCCTCCCGTTTTTTTTTTTTTTTTTCAAAGTGTCCTCTTCAGACATAGAAATGTAAATAAGTGTCGTGACCTACAAAAAAGTCATGAATCACAATCTTGAACAGTATAGTTTTTTGCTTCTAGTAGTAAACTGTGAGGCTTTTGGGCAGACCTCTGTGGATCTCTGCAAATAACAAAGTTGTAATTGTTCCCCTGAAGGGCTCAATCTGTGAGTTCGGTCATGCGCAGCCTGCTCATCTGTGCACACGTTTCTGAGTGGAAGAATTAAGAAATGTTTCTCCTCACTTCAAACTTTACTGTGAAAAATGAAAACCAGAGCCATGCCTCTGTTGAGGTTTTGCGTTAACTTCCTAAAAACCCTTTTTCTCAAAAAGTTCAGAGGTTGTGCCAGTAACGTTTTGCTGCGGCCTTTATTAATGTAAGCATGGCTAGAATATCAGTAGAAGACTTGTCTTCATGTTGCATGAGTGAAGGTTTAATTAAATAAAACCTGGATTTAATTATAGCACCTCATCAACTTTGTGGTGTTTTAAGACTTCAGTTTAAATTGTGAGGATTTTGGCCTCATTAAAGTCAAAGTTTTAATGTTAGTAGGAATTATTAAGGGACTGCATATAAATGGTTTTTGCAGACTACATATTTATCGACTGGCCTCTGCAGAAATATTGACCACATATTTTTTAAACACTTTGTTTATGCTGTAAAAACAGAAAGAATTGTGGATATTTGAGTTATAAAAAGTGGAATATTTCCATAAAAAAATGTGTAGGAAGGCTGCTCTCTAAATGACATTAACATCTGAACTTTGAAACTAGTTCAGATTTTTTTCAGATTTTTTGCCTTCATTGGTTTGATTCACTTCTGATCTGGGAGCTGAACATTTAAAGTTTTGTGAACTGGCACTGATTACAGGATCCATCTGATATGTGATATTCTTGTCATAAATAAAGTCCACTGTACATCCGGCCACAACTGATAAGATTAAAAAACAACAAAAAAAAAACAACAAGAAAACAGTGGCAAAAGCTTCCAGGATTGAAATGTCTGTTCTGTGCTGCGTTGGTCTGAACATTTTTTGCGTATAGTGACTCACTTTGGGCAGTGACTCATATTCGACTCTGACAGATGGAGTTCAATTTTTAAACATAATTGGGCTTTAAATGGATGGGCTGTACGCTAAAATCTTCATTTTGGATCACACTATTTAACTAATCTAAAGTTACAGTTTCTTTCTGATAAAGATTAAATAATTTTTAATGACTTTCTCTTAGCTAAGTGGCTTCATTTTTTCCCAGTTTCCTATCAGAGCTAGATGAGGGGAAAAAAAACACAGTGGTAACCATGTAATTATCATCATTTTATTGCCTAATAAACAACATTTGAACAAGGTGAAGCTTAAACTACTTGTCACTAGAGTAGTTTTGGGTAAAACATATTTAATTACAAAAGACTTTTCATCCTCAGTGCAAAATGTAAATATATTTCTACAGTTTTGGCTCAATTACTGCTTTGAGCAGGTTTGTTTTTTTCTACAAATAGCCTTTTTTGAGTCTGAATTCTCCAATTAATGATTAGCCAATCACTAAATTAGTCGATGATTATCTCAGTAATGAATTTATCACAATTAGTCGTTTCATCTGCATGTTTGCAGGCTGCAGTCCATCTGAGAGGCTGATATCCAGGATGGGAGGGCAGACGCGCTCCAAGACCCCCAACGCAGACATGGAGAGGAGTGTGTACGGGGCAGACAGCACCAGCACCCCCACCTACCTCAACAAGGCAACACCTGCTTAATGATTTTCTTTTGCAGAATCTCGTCACGTGTTCACGGGTCATTAGTCAGAGACGATAAGAGACGTTTGTCTCCCTCTTCTTCTTTGCAGCCAGTGATGTTGCGGGATCCACGTCTGGGGGCGGAGCCTGATGATGGGGAGAACCAGAGGCGAATCGGACGCAGCCTGAGCGGCACGGTAGTGACCTCCCGCCGCGGTCGCCTCACTGCAACCCGCAGCTTTGTGAGTAGGGTTTCCAGCGCTCTGCTGCCTCCTTGTGGCCTTGTTCTTAACTGCATCTGCCTGATGTCCCGTGGTCACGTTTCACGCATTGCTTGTCCCTGTGCTTTTCTCCCCCCTTCACTGTATGTCTCATTTCTTCCTGTTCTCCTGTTTCCAATCTGTCCCCCTGCTCTCTGCGTCTCCTCTGTCTCTCTCTAAGGTGAAGCAGGCTGATGTCAGTGCCTCTCCTTGCTTACTTCCTCTCTTCTGAGTCCCTGTTGCTATTCCACTACCATCACTTCCTCCATCCTCATAACCAACACCTCTTCATCACCACTTCCCTTCACTGCTTCACAGGTAAACTCTGCTTCTTTAGAGCAGCCTACTGCTCATGTTTTGGCTCTGCTGCTTTGTGTGCCACATAAATTGGAAGTGAGCGACCTAAATGAATCATGTGAGAGTAACCAAATAAGGGCCATTTGTTAGATCTCAGATTGAATTTGTTTCATGGCTTTGGGCATTCTAGACTAATCCGGCACTAAAGCAGCATAGTTTTAATTTGCACCTATCGTGACTTTATCATGGGAATGTTCTCTAATTTCCTTCGACTGTCAGGCGTTAAAGATTATTTTGGTCTTTGGGAGAGACTAAGAAGTGTATCTTTTTTTTAAGTTCAACAAAACAAATATTATTTCTTGTAAGAATAGGAAGACAAAATCTAAATGCACTGTTTTTGTGAACCCAGAAACAATAAAACATCTGGATAAATTTTACTATTGTTGAATATTTAATCAACTCAGAAAGTGAAGTTCTTGTAATACACACACAGTGATGGATTACAAGTGGTTAAGATTTTTATGGTTTTCAACTGAGAGCACCTAACATTACCACATAAGACCAAAAGAAAAATGGATTTTAAGACAGAAATCTTTTGTTATACCCTTCACACTCATGTGGAAAGCTGCTGACAGGATAGTCGCCCAGCATACTGTCTTTGTCTCCATCCATAACGAAGGAAGCTCACAAAAGATCGGTGCTAAAAACAAAACTGGCTCTTCATAGAGTGCAAGGATTCCCCCAGAAAACTTGCTAAGCCCGGTGGTTGGGCACTAGGGCAGTCATTCATCCAGCGGCCCGTCGTGTTTTTGAGTTAAAAAATGTTAAAAGTTGGCACGAAATTTGAAAATATCCCTTGATAATTATGTGTTATTGGAAGATTAATACCTGAACGCCAACAATAAAGTTTTAAAAAATGCAAACATTTTAAAAAGACTTAAATAAATAAGCAATGCTAAGCCTGGCGGGGACAGCAGTAAAGCCTGGTGGCCTGCCAGGCTTACAATACACTGAGGGAAACCCTGGAGTGCTATGTTCAAGCTTATTGATGGAAAATTACGCGGGAAGGAAAAACTGTTACAAAAATAACAAAATAGACAAAGCACACATTTGTATGTATGTGTGTGTGAATAACCATGAACACACACACCATAAAAAGTAAGAGCACTTCAACATGACCACAAGCATTCGCATATAACTGTTTGAAACTCCACAAGTCGAATTAAAAGCAAAGCAGGACAGAAGAGATGAGTAACACATAAAAATTAAACTAATGTAAACAATATGTTGAGATAAAAATATGAATAAAATCCATTTGAAGAAGCTCTGAGAGCAACGATGTCACTTCAGTTTATTCATTGCAACAACAGCAGTAAGAGCTGTTTTCAGCTTTACATCATATTATAATGTTATTCCTTCATCAAAGACATACATGAAGTGTTGCTTTCATTCTTTCATGCATGCTTGAGAAATCCTTTAGTCTCCATGGCAACCATTCAGCCGTGCAATGGTTGCCATGGCTGATGTCAGTGCCTTGGAGGCGGACCTAGCTCCTAGCTCCGCCTCCAAGCTGCAGTGTCCAATCTTCCGCTTTACAGAGCAGCCCTCCCCCACTCAGCTCCTTCAGACTAGCCAGCAGCAATTAGCACATCTGCTGAACTCATTATACCAGCTACTTCTTAGTGAAACGCTAGTAAAACGTTAAAGGGTTAATAGAGGAGCGATGTTATAATAACTTCCTAAAGGTGTAATTTCCAAAAAAGCAGGAGTTTTTAAAGAGACAGATGCCCAATTTCAAGACGCTAAATTATGGAATCCAATGTCTTTTAAGTCATATTTGATATACGTAGCATTTTTATAACAACTGATGGTGGTTAGTAGTTGATTGTGCTATAAAGTGATACTATGTGGCTGGTAAACACATAATACTGCCCATTTACGATGACCCGTCCTACATGTAGGGACTAAACACGTCTGACTGAAGGGAAGAAGCTGAAAATAATCTTTTAAGACAGAGGAGACTATCTGCTGTACCTGGCTAAAATAAAGAAGTTCAACTGATTGTTGGGTTTCTCCAATTCTAAAGATTCAAAATGTTTCCATTTTTCAACTGGTATTAGCGTTTTGATCAGGAGTGTTCTTCTCCAAGGTATCGTTTATTTCCCTAACCTGTAGTTCTTCCTTTCCCTTCTGTCCAGGAGCTGTCGGGCAGCGCTGGAAGTTTCTGGCTGTGTCTGACGGGGGTCAAGCTGTCCCCGGACCAGAGCCCCGCCCTGCTTCACTGATATCCGCCCCCGCCTTCCTCTGAAACCTCCCCACGGCGCAGCGGCGTCGAGGTCCCAGGCGGCGTCGCCTCGACTGACCTAGGATCGGCTCGGGACCATCGTCTCGACGGCCGTCCTGCTCCAGCACCTTCTCCTTCGAAACAAACACATGCACGCACACATCTGCACTGACGTCGAGCCTCCCTCCGCGCCTGAAGCTCCCCACTGTACTTGCCTTCCCTCCCTACTTACTCTGTCTATGCAGTCACTCTGACCCCTTAAACTACAACCTCCCTTTCTTTCCCGGGACTGTTTCTCGTCTCCCTGCGGGTATTTTTAGGAGGATTCCCGGCGTCCAACTCGGACAAACTTGTCCTCCGCCCCAACAGGACCTTTCAGCTCCACGGGAGACTCTAACCAAGTAGCCACGCCTCTTCCTCTTTCTTCATGGGCATTTTCCCGTCGGACGCACATGTAGCTGAACTGACAGCCATATTTTTGCTCTCGTTTTCTTGCTGGGTTTCCTTGAGGTTTTGGTTTTCCCTCTTGAGACTGAACTCTGATAACTAAACGTGTACAGAAAAACACATGTATGAAACCTGTATGTTAATTAATAAGACCTTATGGAATGTTGATAATTAACAAATATTGATAAACTAAAAGTGGTACTTCCTCATGTCTGCATTTCAAATAGCAGTGGAGTGCACTTCACAAGTGTCTAGCTGGAGTTTCCGCCCCCAAAATACTCCCAAAACTCGCCCCCTTTTCCCTCACCCCAAAAGAAACTGCTCGCTGACTTAATGACGGCTCTCCCGCTTCTACTGGGAGATTTAACGAGAAAAGCGCTTCCTGTTACTTTGGTCTTTGCTTTGTTTTGCTTTTCTTTGTTCTGAAAGGGAAGCGGTAGCACCACAACCGAGGAGAGTCGAGAAAGGAAGACAAGAGAGAGAAAGAGAGGAATGTAGGTTAGGAAACCCGCATCTTACGGGCTTTTTATCAATGAACGCGGATGACTCAAGTGCACTTTGCAGGGAAGAAGTGCACTTTTAACTGAAGGCTGATGGACAGACAGAGAGAGAGAGAGAAGTCCTTTTGGTTTTGTTTTACTTCAAAGCCTCAGGTGAACTTCAGTGGCACTTATAAATTCCCACTTTTATGATTTCTGGCGCTGATTTCGAGACCCAGATGGGAGCAAAAACGGCACATCTTCAGCCTGATGCAGTTAACGTGTCTGATAGAGTATGCTTTATATGATAAATATGTATTAGAGGTATATTTTCAGCCAGTGAGCTATCTTCTTCAGAGATGTCAATCATTACTCTGTGGTGTGAACATTTAAATCTTTCCCCTCACAAATGAGTAGCATTCTGACATGTGTAGTCAGTTTATTACATGCTTTGTCATATATATATATATATATATATATATA
>CAEGAE010081687.1:0-15177 GCA_903067095.1 Girardinus metallicus | reverse complement strand
GTCATGTTTTTGGACTGTGGGAGGAAGCCGGAGAACCCGGAGAGAACCCACGCATGCACAGGGAGAACATGCAAACTCTGTGCAGAAAGACCGGGGCCGGGAATCGAACCCAGAACCTTCTTCCTTCTTGCTGCAAGGCAACAGCTCTACCAACTGCGCCACTGTGCAGCCCCACTGACAACTTATACAGTGTTATTCCCCTAACAATGTCTGTAACATAACACTATGTTCCTACAAAAACAGGGACACATATTGCATAATAATCTCTTTTGCTCTATCCTAGTTATGCTCACACATACACACCTGTTTGAATTGTTTAATCTTTCTGATGTGAGATCTATTCATTAAAACCCAAACAGCTAACAGAGTAGTTAAAGTAGTTACTGTCCATCTCCAGAGGTATTCTCTTCATGCTTGACTGTATTTGACAGTGTAAGTGTATGTGTTTTTCATGGTGTATATGAATCGGAAGTTTATTCTGGTGGAAGTTATTCTTAGTAGCAGTCATCAAAATTGGTTCACGTCACTGGACAAAATGTCTGATTTAGAGTGAGGGAACAGAAAAGAAATATTGGAAGAGAAGGTGGTATTTATCAGTAAAATGACAAGGATGTGGTTTGGCACCTCCCGTGCTGATCTTTGCTCAGTTCTTGTTGCACTTGTGAGAGTTCATTCATGGCATTATTGAAAGACTGAACCACCTGTGTCTTTCTCAATGAACAGATTTTTAAGAGCTTGATTATTTATTCATGCTGCACAGCTGATTTAAACATCATCCACTAATCTTATGTAAAAGTGTCAAGAGCATGTACTGGCACATATAGAATAAAAAAATATTAAGATGAAATGGCTTACTAAAAACATGGTGACAAAATAATACCCAAATAAATAAGTAAATTAAATTAACAGTGCTTTGTGACCTGGGGCTATATTTCAACAACTTACTAAATTCGCTTTGTGACAGCATTGCTGGTAACATTGCTATTTAGGACCTAAATGCTGCAAAACTGCTTGACAGACTGTTTCTGTCAAGCATAGGTCTGAAAAGTCCCTACTGCAGAATAGCTAATACGACCTCACTACCATGAACAGCCTTATTCACCTTCAGCTATTTTTTCAATTAAAGTAATCAATGCAAGGGAAATTATTAGGGCAAATAGTCAGGGATCTGAAGACTCATACAAAACGTAAGTTAAATATATTTGATCACCAACTGAAATTTAATATGGGTTCTATACACAGTTTTGAGCCACAATCAGATGAGTTTATAAATTTTTTATATCTGGTTTATTCATTTGAGAGTTGCAGGGTGATGGAGCCTGTCCCAGTTGGAGCCTTTCCCAGCTTGTCATCATGCCAGAGAAAATATATCCTGGACGATCGCTAGGGACAATGCAGAGTAACACAACCATGCCACCCCTTCAATGATCTGAGTGTCATAATTAACCTAACATGCATGTGGGAGAACATAGGACTGTAGGTGAAAACCCACTGAGGATTGGAAATGGCTTTCAAAACGGGACCTTTGCACCATTAGGCACTATCTGTTAGCCATGCTGCTCCATGTGTTTACAATCAACGCTGACATTTAGGAGATTGTTGGACTTATCCTCAGGGAAAGTGCTGGATCTCAGCCATTTACGGGGTTTCAGAGTTGCTCTTCCTTTGAAAGCAGCCATATGAATTGGTTTGTTTTTGTCATAAAGATGACTCCTGACTTTTTCCCAAGTGACATATTTTAGACGTATTCCACTAGAATTAAAAAATCCAAAACAAGTTAGTTTACATCGCATGGCTGGCTTGAGGAGTGAGAGGAAGAGGTCTGGACATATCTGCTTATATTGGTGCTTTTACCACCCAACTTTAAATAAATTGAGGTTTTTAATAAATTTAATGAGTGTTGGGAATTGGAAGAAAGAACCCTTCCTACCCCCCATTTAAAGTTGCCATTGAATTAATTGCAAATTGCCCTGAGTACTTAGCCTGCTGTATATTTCATCTCTCCTTTTTCATGTTTAACCTGTATCCAGCAACATTAACCCTTTGAACTTTTGCCTGATGGGTAATAAATCTAGGAATTACACTTTAAAATTAAAAGCGTAACATCTGTTCACCAGTCTTGGCATCACTCACGCAAATACTGTAGATACCAACATCCTGTAGACAAACCATGCTTTTTTTTTTGTCTGTCTTTTACTTTGCATTACTTTGTCCTTATAAAACAATGCACAATTAGTATAGTTTAAATGTGTATATGTGAAAGAGTAGGTTTGCTGGCCTGTATGTTTGTATGGGTCTATGTTGGCCATAGTGCATGTCAGATATCTCATTTCCAAATCGTGGAAAATTGCTGTGAAAAAGGGCATTTTGCTCAAGCGAAGATGAATGTTATTTCTTTCAGGCTTTAAATTCAGTTTGTTTATTTAAGGAACTTGAATACCTTATTTACAGGCCAAGATTAAATGACTTAATCTTTGGTCCACTTCCACAGAAGAAACACTCTTGCTTTTTCTTTTTCGACTTAGAGGAAGAGCTCAGACATAGAATGGAAAGGTAGCCAGCTAGGGCACTTGAAAAACAGAGCTGTATACTCCTGTGACTCTGAGGAGCAGAAAGGTGAGAGAGAGAAAACAAGTATATGAGTGTATCTCCGTTTCAGTGGAGAAGCTACTTTAAAGCTGGATCATATTTCACCTATCAGTTCTCATTCTTAGCCCTAACTCAGCATTTCTTTTGGGTAGGACAAATTTTCCATACCATTGAAATATGTAGTGTGATGCATCAAAAGGTATTATATTATATAGCATTCATTCTGTTTTTGCACTTGTTTTCACAGTGCCACTCCACTATAAGGGCTAATTGGTGGAGTAGGTTTGCAATGGTTCATGTTATGGATGGTTCTTCTGTGTCCACAAGAGAACGACGGGGTTTGTCTTTGTGACTATTGGGTTTTTGGTCACCTCTGTGGCCTAGGCCTTTCTTCCGCAATAACCCAATGTCGTTGGGTGACCAGATCTCAGGAGGCTACCAATAGTTCCAAGCTTTAGTTTCTGAATATAGGAAACCACAGGGATATTCAGTGTTGCTCTTATTTTTGTACCCTTTCCCCAATTTCTGCTTAGGTTTATTTTCTTTTAATGAAGACAACAATACTCAATACTTTTAGAATTGGTATGGAGCACAACAAAAATGCGGAACGGGGTGAGATTTCCTTGAAATTCTAATGAGATTCTTTGCATATTTTAATGAGTATGTTTTTAAGACTGTCTAAAAAGTTAAATGAAACAATATATTTTACTATTTTATTTCTCTCACAAACCACCGTAGATACAGAAGGTGAACATTGCACTTGTCAAAAAAGCTCATTTACAGGCATTGCTACCTGATGGTATCAACTCAGCTAAGCAGAAAGAGTCACACACTTTTCTACAGTGGTGCAGGATTGACAGGAGTTTCCCAAATAATCCCTGAATTAGTAAGTAATAAATAGTTTTTCATCCTTAGTCTTCCTACAGTAACAATAATGATACATTGATTGAAATCTGGCAATATGTCTGTTTGAAGAACATCATATTACATAGATCATATTTTGACAGTGTAATAACAAAATTCATGGAGCTGTATACTCCTTGAGAAATATTTGAATTTCTCAATATTTAAAATTCAAATATTTCTCAAAATATTGAGAAATATTTTGTGAATATGCTTTCACACGAATATGTGAAAGCATATTCACGAATATGCTTTCATGAATATGTAATTCGTGAAAGCATCACATATCAAATGTCATGCTTTCACAAATTACTATTTTGGGCTCAGCTTTAATAACTTGCTTAGCAGGACACTTGATAAATATCACATATATTTTTGTCTGTAGAAAAGAAAAAGATTGTGTGTTTTGTCTTGTTCCCATTATATGTTAGTGGGTTTTTGTGTAATTTAAAATGTAACTTTGTGTGTGTTCAAGATGGAGGGGGAAAAAAAAAGAGTTGAGGGTAGATGTGAGTGTGGTCCATTAGCTCTGGTTCAAGTTGCTGTTACACTCTGAGCTGAGATTTGTCTGACAGGGGTCACTGCTTCCTTTTATACTTTCTTTTATTTACCGTCTTCTATATTTTACCTCTGTGCAGTTTTCTTAGTTTCTTTTCTTGTATATCATATTTTTTTGTTGTGTATGTCTTTGCTGATGAGCTTGTTTAAGTCATGTCTCTATTTATGTAGTCACTCTGTTAAATTTGTTACGAATGATCGACATCCACTTGTATTCTACATAGGCAGAGCAAGACAGAACACCCCTTCTGCATTTCCTTGACATTTTTGTTGGTCATTTTAAGAGTTTAAACATGTGCAAACGCTTAATGCCAGTTCTTAATTTCTCTTCTATTGAGCTGTAAAAAAAAAAAAAATACTACTCAGAAAATGCTAATCAGACTTCTGATATTTAATCCAACATATGTTGAGCTTTATCAATTTTGTAAAAATTCTCAGTAGACACAACAGTTTCTAATATTGTTCAGCCTTAATAATAAAATTAACTCTCAAATACAAACAAAAGCCATACTTGTAAAAAGAGATGAGATCAGCATAGGTTAGTTGTCAGCAAGATGGCAGAAGTGCAGCATAACCTAAGCTGCTCTTCTAGTCATATGTCAAATTCCTGTATTTTTGTCATATGCAAAATATATACCGCAGAATTAGAAAAAAATCAGTTTTTTGCAATATTGAGAAATTATTTCATTTGAAATAAACAAAGTGGGCATTATGAGTAGCGACTTTTTCCTTAAAATAGCAATACATGTTTTGACTTAATCTTTCAACAGACAGCTTTATCAACTACATGTATGTGTTATTTGATTACATTCAATGAGAGACCACTAAACTTTGAAAATTTTCTCAAATGTTTTGAAGATTCAGAACTCTCCAGTAGAGACAGATACTTCTAAAGTTCTTAGGTGCAGGTTAAATATAAGTTTGAAGAAACTGAGACAATATCTTAAAAAACTAAGCCAGAATGTTAAAACAGCACCAAGATGTGCTTCAGCTAAATCTGGAAAGGTTTGTTTTGGTAAGTAGTTGATTTCACAAAATAAAGAGATTGAGTCTTTATGTAAGTTTCCACTGATTTTCTTTTCCCATTTTCTCCTTGCTATAATGCATTTTGTTCATGTACTCTTCAAGAGTATTTTTATTAATCCTGACCTTTGTGGGGAGATGTGAAATTTACTTAAAATATGACATCAAACTGTGTGAGTTTAATAACAATAAGCTCAATTCAGAGCCATTGTCAGTCATTTCAGAAATATTAGTTATCAGCAGTGTATTCAGTTAGGTCAATCCTTCAGCCGCTTAGTTGATTAATTTGGAATTTCATTAATTCCTCTATTAAACAGAATTATAATAAATGCCTGCTATTGAATTTCATGATGTGCTTTCATAATTATTAATACCCATACACACAATCTGCATTTGTATTAAATTCATTCCTTGATATATGGTCATCCTGTCTTCAAGTATTTCTTTTAGCTACAAATGAAATAATGATGGTCAACATGCGCAGAGTAGAGTATGGTTGATCCCAGATCTTTTTTAGCTCTTCAATCTGTGAATGGGATGAGCAGAAAGTTTGGTGAATAGTACACAGATGACCAAATACATTTGCGATGTGATTTGAAGATATATCCACTCAGAGAGTACCCTATCAAGTCCATGTTTTTCAGATATGCAAGTGTAAACTTGTCTTGTTAGCACAAGGATATACAAAGTTGTTTTATTATTCACCATCTTCCAAAATGTTCGTATAAAATGGGAAGTATAGTTAACATGCACTTTGGAACTGCAGCCAAATTGCCTTTTAGTCAGATGGAAGACAAGCATTCAATTCGATCAACAGTGAAATTAAAGGCAAAGGAAATGTACTCTGAGGGATACAGTGTAAAGTGCTGCCCTTAAAGCCCAATGTGGGGTCCCATATTTTGGTCAAATGTAAATTGTGTGTAATGAAAAAATTTTTTTGGTCAGAGAAGACTCAAAAAGTGACCAAACCAAAGCAAAAAGGCACTACAGCCAGACAAAAAAATAAATAAATAAATAAAATTACCCAAAAAGGGCTTTTGTGGAGCCTGACTGTGTAGTCAGAACCAGGAATGATGGAATTGTGATGTGGGATTGCACTTCACAGCACAGACTTCATTTTAAGAGATTGGTTATCTCCAGATTTCCTGAGTCTGACTTCTTCTGGTGCAGAATTATGATGTATGCCTGTCTGACGTCAATGATGTAAAAGTGGGTATTGGTTTGCAATCAAAAATCAGACAGGATCCAGAAATTGTAGAGCTCTGAATTTTTTCCTTTATGCAGTTATTAAACTGCATTTCATTCCAGTATCTCAGCATGACATGAATTCAACCAACAGGAAGGAGAGTCCCTTTCTGATCTAAACCACTTGGCTTTTAAAGCATTGGCTTCTACCAGGACTAATTCAGGGGTGGAAACAACATTTACATTTCCAGAAAGAAAAAACACATTTGTACTAAACTATATTCCTAGAAAAAATATTTACATAATTACACCTAACTCTAACAATTTCAAAACAAAAACAATCTGGGCCCAAACTAAATCCAAAAACATTTCCCCTCCCTCTCGAACAACGGACTTTCCCAGTGAGGCTGATTGAAAACACCAGGTCCTTGTCAGCACTGCTCATGGGCGTGCTTCCATGGCAACATATGACCAGGTGACCTCAAAGAGAAGAGAGAATGATTAAAACAAAATATTAAATAAATCAAGTTATTTCCTCCAGACAAAATAATACATTTACCAGATAAATTAGAATATAGAGTACAAAAACAACACGTTAGGGAGGGCATAAATCCCTCACAGTGGGATAAAAGCTACAGAAGATTTCAAAACTATTGGATACGTGGCTCAAATTGGGTAATGTTTTTGTGAAAGATTGGAACGGGGAAATTCAAACTGCTATGAAATGTCAGATATGGGATGCATATGGGCAAACATATCAGAGTTTGGTCTCTTGCTTATTGCGTCAATGTAGCTCCAACACAGACGCACTGATTTAAAGGATTATCTAAGTTGGAGCTTCTCAAAAAGTTGTTCATTTAGTCCATATTAATCATGAACTTTAAAGAAACCAAAACTGTTAAATATATATACTTTTGTCTCCTAAGAAATGGCATAAGGAGAACACCCAAAGGGCAAAGAACATGTTTTGTTTAGTCAGCAGACTGAGTCAGCTACTAATGGCCAGACGGAACACAGGCTTTTCCTGAATGGGATCTAAAGCCATTAGCAGCTCACACACTTCAAAGGGTGGTAATGGGTTGTCCTGTGAAACAGACCTAATGTGCTGTGTGCAAGTGTGTTTTTCTCTGAGATTGAATTGGCATTGTTCTGTACCTCTTTGGATCCTTGCTCTTGATGTGAAATTAAATATGTTGCATGTAGAAACTTCCCAATTTGACCAACTTTGCAATGAAATAATCTTTAATGTAAATTAAGTATGAGGGTTCTTGGTCTAAGTTAGAACAAGGGAGCTATAAATGCTGGGTAATACCTATCTTGGTAGTTCAGATGTTTAATGGAGGTTTAGCCTGAGAAGGTAGATATTTTTTATATAAAAAAAGTGTTCATATATGAAGTCTTCAACTATTTTGCCAAACAAAATCCAAGAATATACAAAGATAAAATCCTTTAAAGTTACTGTATGCAGAGAGATGTACTTGGCTCTAGTTACCATTTGAAAAGTCAATGTCCTGCTGGTTTTATGGTAACTGCAATGACTTTTATAGTTTCAGAGGTAAGGTTATTAAGTTGTAATTCATCATGTATACAATAATGACTCCCCAGCTGGCACATCAAAACATTGCAGCCAACCTTCCTGTTTTCTCTGCTGTCTTCACACATTCTGTGTCGATGCTACTATTTTCTACTTGCAGAATATATTTTTTTCAGCACATGAAAACAATTCAACATTTTCAGGAGCCACTAGAGCTCCATCTTTTTCATCTTTCCAGGGTGTAATGCATCATTAGCTCTGTTGGACACCAACAGTGCTCAGCTGAAATTGGTACAATAATAGAATACAGAAAATGTATTATTTAGAAGTTATTTTCTATTTTTTTTCTTTTGTAAGAGTGAAAGAGATTGAAAAATTGTGAAGCTCAAGGCAGGTTATCATTTGTGCTTCTAACATTTATGTTTATTCTGCATTTTGTATCAATGTTTTAGAAGGATGAATCAGCTGTTGCTTGCATGGGAGACTATTGCCTTAGTAGAAGAGTAAGCAGAGTAAAGGTCTTCTTAAGAAACTTCTGTATTTTTAAATTCTATCACTTCATGATTCACCACAATTTTATCATGCTATAGTTTTGTTGAGACAGAGCTGTATTAAAAAGGGTCACAAAGCAACCTGCAAAAACATGGTACGACTACAAAGAAAACAAGCTAAATATCAAAGCAATCACATTTTCACTTTCTATACATAATATAAAACGACAATGAACAAGTTTGAGGACGCACAGAAAATAAAACTTCATGTGAAGAAAACAATGTCCCTTTTATAAAAAGAATACAATAATCAAAGAGTAAAATAAACAAAAAACAACCAAATACCAAAATGGAGGAAGTGTGAACTACTAATGAAAAAAAAAATAAATTGGAAAAAAGGAATACGCTTAAACAAGTAGATATCAACAGAACTTGACCTTAAAGAAAACAACCCAACTCTAAATGTCCATCCATCCATCCATGTTCTATACACCCTTGTCCCTAGTGGGGTCTGGAGGGCTGCTGGTGCCTATATTCAGCTAACGTTCCGGGCGACAGGCGAGGTACACCCTGGACAGGTCGCCAGTCTGTCGCAGAACTGTAAATGTAAATATATTAAAACACACAGACCATGACACACATGGAGTTTCCAGCTGGTTTCTCAGTTGATTGTTGATTCTCTCTCTAGACTAACAGATGGAGTAACATAAACCTGCCTAATTTGTGAGATTTATTTATTCAGTCATGTTCCATACCCTCTTTATTCTGGTCAGGATTGGATGGGAGCTGGAGCCTATACAGCTCTCATGAAAGATCCTACACAGGTCGCGGCTGTATCACAGGATTAATAGGACTGCCAAATAGGTACCTTTACTGAAAGAGTCAGCCTTAAGCTTTGAGCATCCAAATGTTGCCATTGCCAGACGTAGGATACAAGATGTAATATGCAGCTATCTCTGTAGCTCATTGTTTTTACTTATTCTCTATTTTGTAATCCATGACAAATTATTTTTCCATCACGGTTTACTTTGTTTTTGTTGCCACTTGTCTTTGTACATTATATAAAGGGGGTTTGGTATATTTCTCATGCACATTGTGGTATTTTATGGCAGAATGATGTAACTGTTACAAAACTTGGGAATTGGACGTTATGCTGCTAACACTTAGCTTTCATCAACAACTCAGAGGCAGAAGTCAGAGCTCCGTGCAAGCTAAATAATAAAACATAAATTAACAAAGCTTTGAGGCAGGTAAATTTTCCTCGAGGAATTTTAATAATCGAGATACTCGAATCATTCAAGGAATCGTTTCAGCCCTAGTTGTAAGCAATCACAACTTAAATGTTTCTCCCAGTTTACACATAATGGACTATATGAACATTAGCTTCATCTTGCTCACCTCACATTAGCCTAATCTACTTCTTTTGTTCTGTCAGCACTGTTGTATCATCACCAACTTTTATTGAAAGATTTTTTGCCACTAGAGCCCAAGAAATCATTTAAAAAAAAAAATAAAGATACCTTTACGTGTGTTTGCATGCATGTGCATGTACTTGTAGGCAAGAGGAACAGGCCAGGGTGAGCAGTGATTGAAAATCAGAATAACATTAAAGAAAATATTTATTTTCTTTGTCTCTGCCTTTTTTACTTTCCTGACATTCTGTCACTCAACAGATGCCTTGTCTGCCTCAATATCCCTCAATTTGTCAGAGTATGACTTCTGAGCTCACTGCTGTCTGTTTGCATACTTTATCTGTAAAATTGTGCAAAGCTGGAACAAGAGCTCAAAATATTAAAACAAAGCAACATTTTTCATCTGTAAATTCTCTCACAACACAGTCTGAGTGATATGTCAGCACGACAGCATCTGCCACAATAACTGTTAGTTGTTATGAATCCTAGATATGAAGAAGATTGTTTCAAGCTTGATACCCTAGATCTACAATTTGTTCAAGTCTTTTATTGTCAAGTAAAAAAATCTAATAGTTCTTAAGTTGTTGTTTGATGGTTGCCCTTTGTGACCATTTCCTCCACCACTTTTTGGATGCCAGTTGGCTAAAAGTAAAAAGAAAAGGTAACAGAGGAGATGGGAACAAATTCTGAGCACAGTGAAAAAACATTTTTGTTGTACTAGTAGGTTGTCCAGTTTTCAGTGTGAATAACTATAAATAATTGCTTAGGGCAATTATTAAGTTGATGCACGATAAAGAAAATAGGCGAATAGTTCTGTCTACTAGTGCTTATTACCAGTCTGATGAGGCTTATATTTTAAATAATAGCTGAAGGCATAAGTCCAGAAATGGTGTAATCTGAACACCATAATACTACACATATATGAAATAAATTCAGACAACTTCTCTTATATCTACACATTTATTAACAAAACAAATTTAACATTACACTCGGAACTTTTTAATGAATAAACTTGCTATGCCACTATACTACTGAGAAAAAAATATGATAAAATTAAAACTACAAAAGTATTGTAAAATATAAACATTGTAAAATATAAATCATAAAAATAGAAACATTAAAATTATGAAAATTAGTTGCAATACTTTTAACATCAATATTGTTGCTACTTTGAAACTGTCATAAATATTAGAATATTGACGCATTTTAGAATAACTATGCAATGCATCTGTCTTTTCATTGATGTTGGCCTAAACAGTTCACTTTGAGGAAAAGAGTGCAGATGAGGTGGACAGGTTCTCTGGCCAGTAGTGATTTGTTACAGAAAAATAGTGGCAAAACTAAACAGAAAGTTTCATAATGTAGCACTGAGACCTGATAGGATGCATGACTTGGAGACATTAGAAGTAACAAAAGGCAAAACGTAAGATATTAAGATTTGTTTTGTGATCGAAAATAAATGGATAAGTTTAGAAATAAGTACCTTCTCTCTAAGCTCCTCTGATTAAGAAGCTTAGAGATATTGCATGGGAAAACTGAGATAGTGTGGATGTGGAGGGAAATGACTGCATTCACTGGATAAATAATGTTGAATATAGTCCTGGCGATGAGGAGTATAAAAGGAAGAGAGGAGAAGGTAATGTTGTGAAGGAGGATGTGCAGAGGCTTAGTAGGGGAGGATCCATGATGTTGACCCTCGAATGGAGCACCAAAAAGAAGAATGTATCTTATAATGTAACATTTTTAATATGGGAAATCTGTGCATCCTGTTGGGAATAATTGTTGAGGGAATGCTTGTCTTATTTATTAATAATGACTTTCCCCTTTTGTTTTAGTTTCATAGAGTTTAAAAATTGTTTACCCCAACTGTGACCCTTTACGTTGTTATAGATGGTTTTGAATTAGATGGCCTCGCACACACTTCCTCTCTCTTTTGTTGTCACTGTCAATGTCTCCTTCGTTGCGCTCTGAGCTTGTGCTTTCCTAATTATCACGCAGATGTCCACTCTTTCGAAACCCTTTGCTAAAATGCCGTACGTTAGCCGGCCGCATTACAATGTTCAAAGCCTGTGAAAAATGTAGCAGCTTATAGTCTGAAAATTATATTACCAGTACTCTATAGGTATAAGACCCTATATTCATATATATTATATATATTCATAAGAATAATAATGTTAGTAATTAATAAAAATGGCAAAAACAAAGGCACTGAATCACAAAATCCAAGATAAATAAATTATGCCCAGTCTATGAGTGAATAATTATGATTCAACTTGTAAATACTTCTTTTTTTTTTTTTTTACAAATCATCTTCTATTTCTGCATTAACATAAAGAGAATAGTCAGTATAAGTCACTTTCAAAAAAGAGCAATGAATATAGCAATATAAACAAAAAAAAAAACGTCAAGACAAGTCCAGATTATCTTTTGTTCAGTATTTCCAAATCGTTCTCACACTTAGACTTGTATGTTTTGACACTTTATTTAGCAAAGCTTTTTTAAATGTTCTTGTTTTACAAGCTTTTATTTAATTGTTGAAACTGATCAGATATCCTGCGTGTCTGTGTGTTTTATACTTCTCCCATACCGTGTGAATATCTCTTTGCGTCTAATGGACAGAGGGACATGCAGTAGGAAGTCACTCCGAGGTAAATGGACTCCAGTTGTTAACAGGTTTCTTGTGCCGCCACAAGGCTCATGTAACTGGGGTTAGAAAAGGAACACACCACTTTTTTCCTGATCATTTTCTGTGTGTGTGCATGTGCACTGTGTATGTATCTCCATTTCTTCTTCCATTGCTTTCTGCAACCTTTTTTCAGCACTGCTTTTTAATGTTTTTGTCTCTTTTTCCTGTTTGTTCCACCTATTCCAAGTTGTCAAAATCCGCATAACATAATTAAAAAAATATATTGTTGCTTGTAATCAGGCGGCATCATTTAATTGCGAGAAACTGAGAGTTTTAGTATGATGGAGTCTGTCAAACATTGTGGCTATCCACAGGATGACCCACTGAATGATGGGATTAAGTCCATCATCTGCATTCTCGTTGGATTTAGGTATACACATGCACACACACACCCACA
This sequence comes from Girardinus metallicus, assembly GCA_903067095.1. Lineage (NCBI taxonomy): Eukaryota > Metazoa > Chordata > Actinopteri > Cyprinodontiformes > Poeciliidae > Girardinus > Girardinus metallicus. Next base: position 2,399 of record CAEGAE010081687.1, on the reverse strand, counting down.
CACGCACACACAGAGGGAGAGCCAGCTGTCATCCCTTCTCTCAGCGTAGATTTTGTGGCCATAAAATTAAAATGGATACACAAGGTTATGCTGTTAGAACTAATATTGCTTTATATTTTATTAAAAAAAATACTTTTTAGACTGTAAATTTAACCTAGGCATCACTTCACATATGATTAATCTGCATATCTGCCTAAAATGTCTGAAATAAACCACTAGACAAATAAAGGAAAATGAGTAAAAAAATAAATCCTGATGCCACATAAAAGCTTTGACATGTTCAGAATTACAGATACCTTGGTACAAACTATGCTCGTTCCTTTTTTTAATGTCACAGCTTTATACACGCATAGTTTTAATTGGGTACCAAGCACAGGCAATGATCTAATTTGCACAAATTAACATGATCAGAAGAAACTGCTCCAGAGAATTACATTAATCAGAAAGGGAATTTCAGTAAATATTTCATATGTTAATTTGGCAGAAATGTATAAGTATCTAGTTGGTATGTGTTGTTGTGTGTTTATATGCATAACTGTTCACATAGTATGGATATCAGATTTCTTAACCACGACATAAACCAAGGCAGGCAACATGTGAGATTGGCCTTCCTTTGAATGATGATCAGACACTTGTGCAGTTGGGATTGCACTGAAGCCACCACGGATGCTCCTTATCAAAGGACTGGCACGCATGCTGGTTTCTGTCACAAAGTTGTGAGAAATGCCACCAGGGTGAAGAAAATTGATAAATTACAAAAGGAAGCAGAGCATGTTTGTTAATTTTTGGAAAGACAGCGTTATATTTTCCAAGACAGTGCATTAGGAAAACTTTAAATAAAGAAGTTTACTCAAAATAAAATCTGAATTTGCTCTCCAACTAAAAGTTGGTTAACTGATCAGCAGAAACAATTTCTAGATGCAGCTACAGCTATTTTACAAGGTTGCTGATAATAGTAAATGTTCACTCTTACGACTGAGATGTTTTAGAATTCAATTGTTAGGAATAGCTTAAAAAGCTACACCGGCACATGTCAATTACTTTCTTTTGCTATCCACTTTTAGTTTGATACTTAGTTTATTTTAACTTAATCAATAGTTAAATTTCTATTTCAGATACAGGAGAACCACTGCTGACATATCTTCATACAAGATGGGGGAAACATGTAATTAGTTTTTTTTTTTTTTTTTTTTTTTTAACTATTTTTATTCTTTGCTTTTTTTCTCAAAACGGTAAAAATGGCAAATAATAATAAAAAAATAGTTTGGGTAATTTCTATTTGCTCGATCAACTGCAGATTTCACCTGTGCCACTGTGTCTATCCAAAAGGGTTATTACTCTTTCTCAGACCCTTTTCCCAGCTGTCCACCTTTATAAACCCTCCATCTTTTGAGCCCCCCCATGGTCCCATTCTTATTCCCCAGCAGGTCCACTCTCATTGGGATAGGATTATAGACCTCTCTACTCAGTATGAGTCAAAGCTATTTTTGTGTGTGTGCATGTGTCCCCGTGTTAGTGTATTTGCTGGTTTATGTGTGGTGACCACAAACGGTGGACAATGAACAAGAGGGCTATACAGAAGTTGAATGAAGTGAATGGGACAAAAAGACAGAGAGAGATAGAAAGAAACAAAAGTGCAGTGGTATAAATCACTGGAGTACAACATGTCAGATGAAGGACAAAAACATCTCCTGCAGCCCCCTGGGGATCAGAGGGATGGAGCATGATGGGAGGGCTAGCAAGGAGGTACAGTAAGCCACATGAAAAGAGGTAGAAAGGATTGCGATATGAAATTGGTTAACAAATTGTAAACAAATATTTTAGTAATCGAGTAATCTATTGATTATTCATACGATTAATCGGGTAATCGGATAAAAAAAAGATAAAATAAAACATTGGTAAATCTAACATAACAGCAGTTTTACTATCGCATATCAACATCAATCCAATTTTTCACAGTTGAGCTTCTCTAACAGTTACTTTTCTGTAGTTTAGAAAATTAACTTGTAACAATAATAGTTCACTTTCTAAATTAACCTGAAGAAAAGTTATACAAAAATCTGAAATTATATTCAATGTAATAATAAAGAGGCAGGATCACAACTAGCCTATCTATTGGTGAGCAGGCTATTATAAAAATCATGTCTATACTCCAGCTTTCTGTTTATGTATTCATCTTCAGTAAGTTTAATAGATGAACTCTCACCTTGCCCAGCCACTTATAGCGTTTGTGTTCATGTTAGTGATGGGATTTGACACCTGCATTCGTCACACACAGAAACATCTACCAGCTCTGTAACGTCATGATGCTGTTCACCACGCATTTGTTGCGACCGGGATGATATGAAATTTATTTTCCGGTATTTTCAGTAAAGCTACGCATCTAAAGCACAGCCGCC
>CAEGAE010081682.1:0-17466 GCA_903067095.1 Girardinus metallicus | reverse complement strand
TTGGGGGGGGGGAGAAGGGCTGGGTGTTTTTTTTTTTTTTTTACCCTCCCCGCTTTGGAACCACACCCCCCCCCCCCCCCCCCCCCCCCCCCCCCAAAAAAAAAACCCAAGGTGCTTTACAGACTACATCACACCACTCAAAGGCCTTTTGGACATCTTCTAGAAAAGTAAACATCTGCTGCCGGATCTTGTTGTTTTGGTCAATTTTTTAATTTTTTTTCTCCAAAGCCTCCTTACCATCTTGCTTGTTTTATCTTCTTTAGACTTTGACAGTACTGATATTCTAATTCCCGCCCCGTTTAAATTAGTTGCAATTCTTGGCACTGAAACATCATATCCCACTGGAACATGCCAATTTTAAGGGGAAAAAATAGATCAATCAAAACATTTTACATCGGTGTTGAAGAGCTGCTAATAAACTGGACTCCTAAATGCACTCCTCACACACACACACAAACACCGATCTGCACTGAGCACTGCCAGCGATGGTTTCTGTGTGGAAGAACATTTTTTTTGTTTTTCAAAGAATGAGATATTTTGTAATGGTGTAAATGGCATCAATGTTTTGACATAAGTCACTATCAGTGAGCAACAGAATCTACTCTGCTACTAGCACAATGCCTGATAAACCAAGGGTCTTAGTATTTAAGTATATGTAAGGTGTTGTATTCACTCAAACTGCCATGAGAATTCAGCTTTTTCCTAAATTGTAAATTGTATTCAGACTGCAAATATAGCTTCACACTGCCGACTCTAACATACAATCTATAACTTGTGCAACAGGAGATGCAGTAATTTTAAATTAGTCATTCTAAATTGAGAGAAAAATGTTAAATAAAAAGTCAAAGTTAAGAGTTTAAAACTCAAATGTATCACAGTTGAAATTAGCATTGTTTTTAAATTGTTGCTTTCGCTTCACCATTTTTATATAAGGCTTTACAAAAACAAAACAAAAAAAACCCAGCAAACTTTGCATTTGCACAGTACGAAATTTGCATACTTCAAAATGCAAATTTCAAAAGTCATGTGGTATGCTGGACAAACAATCAGATGGATCTGAATCACCAGCAACTGCATGTTGCTGGTGATTCCCTGACTGGGGAGGAAAAAAAGCATTTAGGGTTGGAGGAAAGTCGACAGCTAAAACTGTTTTTCGAAAGCATGAGAGGCACACTTTCTATAGACACTCGGTCTAAGCATCTACAACCAACCAGTTTCTTTCTCTCACTACTTGCTACTTGCACCATATCCTGCTGGTGGACTTATTTAAGGATAAAAGCTGCATTTGTGAGTGTCGGGCACAGCTTATTAGAGTGAGGCAGAATGCTGTTAGTGCTGCTGAAGAGGGCATTGGAAGAATGTAAACGGGAATTTATGTATAGACCTTGTTGAGGTTATGCGTCAGTCTGTCAAGATTGCAAAGGTTTTCCTGTCACACCTGTTAGAATCTGTTTTTATTCACAAGTAATGCCTCACAGTAGTATGGTGAGATTGTTAGAATCCTCCCAGCTATCACAAGTGCTTTAGTTACTCAGGGCAGCATAGACATATTAGTATGGCTTTCCCTTTTCATAGAGCCACTCGGAGGTTTCTGTTGCTGTTTTGAGGAGTTGGTGATTTGAAGAAAGCCAGGGAATTTTTTTTTTTTTCCCCAAAGATTTGTGTTTTGTTTCTTTGTGTGAAAATTGCTTCTGATGCAACTGTCTTTCAAAGCAATGATATTCGAGGTACTTGATGTCATCTCTTACGTTACTGATGTCACAAACACAGTGCCTAGTGGAGCTACTGCCAGAGTAGCCTTCCATCACATCCCAAAGTTTTACAGCTGAGGGACAAACACGCTTTGGTTGGTGCTACAGCTAGAAACAGTTTCTGATATTTCTACTTGCGTTTTTGTTCCGTAGCACCCACGTTGTTAATGTACAATTTGTCTGCAAAGTTGAGAAAATTTAATTATGAAGTTCAACCAAATCATTTATAGCATTTAATAAAGAAAAGTTTGTTTTAATGCATTACAGTTAGATATTTTAGATTTCTAAATAGTTTGAAATTTTACCGTTTTTTAATAGTTTCTAACACGGCACATTTTTTTTTTCTCTTTTAAAATCAAATACAAGACTTGTTTTTCTTTTAATCGAGTTAAAATATTTTGATAATTATATGGGTGAAATGCAATTTTTATGTACAGATCTAATTTGTTCTGTGTTCATAAATAAAACCTATATTACCTCCTGAATGTGTTTTTCTTTAATTAGAACTAAAGTTTTCTCCTTTTCAGTTATCTTCGTACACCATAAGCTTTGTTTATGTCTTTTATAAATCCATGAGTTACTGGAAATGTGAATTGCAGGTAACTTTTTTATGAAATTCCTCAGGAGCTGTACTTTTAGAGTGACTTGCAAAAATCTCACCACTTGATCATTTTTCCTTTTTTACACTACAAACACAAATTTTAATGTGTTATTTTGGGGTGTTACGTAATGGAATTCATTGAGTTGCACATATTTACAAAGTAAAAGTGAAAGGATATGTGGTTTTCAGAATAAATGTAAAACAAATCTGTTCCCACGGTGAAACATGGTGGTAGTGTGTTACGGGAACGCTTTTCTTCAGCAGGGATGGGGAAACTGGTCAAGAGATGCTGGGACGGATGGGCATGAAAAGTATTCATGATTCAAAGAAGCTTGAATACAAATATTTATGTCAATTTTCTTTTCACTTCATAATTATACACCACTCAGTTGGTTTATCACATAAAATTATCAAAAATTACAATATTGTGATTATAATCTAACTCAATGTAGGATATTTTTGGGTGTATAAATGTTTGTAGACTAACTGCAGAAAAATATTACAACTAAAGAACATGTTAGAAGGATGACTCAGGGTTTTGTTGTGCATTTCCTGTACTAGAGGCTTAACAGTTTTATAATTCTACATTAAGTAGAGTCATCATGTTTGTCATCCAGATCTATATGAATTATAGAAATGCCTTTTTGTTATCTTTCCAGGAGGTCTGTTCATATTGAATCCTCCAGGTCTTTGAGTGGGCCTCCTCAGTGTTTACTCACCCTGCAGTGTGTGTTTAGCTTATAATCATTGCTTTCTGGGCTGCTAAGTGTTTAGGAAATATTTCCTATCAAAGATTTCAGTTGCACATTGCATAAAAAAAAAAAAATCTAGTTTACATATAGATTACATTTTTTACAATTATACTTAGCTTTAAAAGGACTATGACCTCCAATACAAATGTTACAGGTTATAGGCTAAGTGCTGTTCTAGTGAATGTTGTGGCTAAAGCAGGTCATAACAGCTGGTTGCATTTGCAGCTCTTATCACCAATAACTAGCACTCTGTACAGGCCTGATTAGTTTGGCTTGCACTCTGGCTTACTTACTGTCTGAATAGTAAATAAGCCAGACCTTCTCTCTTCATTTCAATTTTAATTGCTTAAAAATTTTCAAGTTAAACAGGTTCCTGCTTTTATTGTATGGGACAGTGTTACAACACAATGCAATGTACTGCTATGATGCATTAGAAACACCTTTAATTGTGACAAGTTTAGAAAATAAGCTTATTAAAGTATTGTAATAAAACAAAAACCTGGTTCAGAATAAATAATTTTACTCTGCAGTGATTGCTTTGAATGAAAAATTAAAAAATCGTTTTGCTAGGTTGCTTTTTGATACGTGCACAGTTAGAATAAAAACCAGATTAATGTTTTTACTGTAGTCAGATATATTCATGTCATCAGTTCTTTTTGAAAAATGAATCCAAGGTACCCATACTTCCTCCTTGGGATCTCTGTCTTTTTGGGACAGGGCCTGATGGGCCTCTTGTTTTTGTTTTGCCCCGGGCTGATTGCGTTGTGCCTCCTGCTTTAAGAGGGACCGGAGAAGCATTGGAAGAAGAAGAAGAGGTGGTGGAACTGGAAGTGTTGGCTGCTGAATTAATAGATGAAGACAGGGAAGTCTGGAGGTCCAGTGCAAAATGAAAGTCGTTGTGTTCAGGCATTTCCCAGGCCAGAACTTCTTTACCGCAGCGTTCGCAGGTTATCAAGTCTTCCACAAGCACACTTGGAGGTTGGCGGTCTTCTGGTTCAGTCTCTGGTTTCGTCCTTACATCTTTAAATTGTGGCTGATCAGGTTCATGCTCGGCAACGGCATCAGAATCTTCACAGTGATCTCCATCTATGATTTCAGATTCAGACGTGGGGATTGGTAAGGCTGAAGGCCTAAAGCTTCTTTCAAGGCTTTTCTTTTGAAAGAAAGAGGAGATGCCAGAGCGGGGGCTTTCTGAGATGATTTTGGTGTGAGAAGGCCTATCAGTGGAAAATTGTTCATTTACAATGACAGATGAAGATACTTCTTTTGAGCTTCCACAGTCATCTTCCTCTTCTTTATCCCTTCTGACTTGTTTTTGTTTCCCAGACGCTTTTTGAAAGAAGGACTGTATAGTTCCAGGTTGACTGCATGGAGACACATTTTTTAAATCTGACTGTGTATTGGATGGGGTCTGAGTCACAGAGAAGGAACTCTGAGTCGAAGTGGGATCATTGGACAGAAAGCCAGCGATCCCTCCTGTGGACGGAGCGTCGCTGAATTTGCTGGCTGAGAGGTGCAGCAGGGTCAGAGGCGGAGTCCTGGAGACATGGAAGACAGAAGGTCTAAGACACAGAGCATTTATTCAAAGTGGCACTATAAATATCTCACAGCACCGCTGCTCTTTAATTACCATGCGGCTTGCTGGTTTCCTGCTGTGTTGAGACTCTTGATAATGGCAAAGCTGTCACTGGATATTTTGGTCGCCTCGTAGCGCACCAAGGCGCAGCATCGAGAGAAGCTGCTCTGCCTCTTGTCACCAAGCTGACGCACTCCGACCGTCAACAACTTTGCCACTCGACCGTTCTGTATGACAGTGAGAAAACACTGATGTGAAATGAGCAGGCAGCTATGGAATAGAAATGGGTAAACATCACAATTTCAATGTAAAAAAAAAATAAATAAATAACAATTGGTTTTTCTCACCACTTCTCTGTCTTTGGTCAACCTCTCTTCCAGCTCAAGGGCCAGTTGATGAAGCCAGTACTGCACCTACACAGAGGTTTGGATTTAGCATGAACATACATTTGGAAAGCATAAACAAATAAAGACCCGCAGAGAAAAAAATTTCAGATAACAAATAGAAATTGGATGTAGAAATAGCTCAAGTATGCTTCTGCAACTCGTGGTCCGTACCTGCTGTTTTGTGGCCAGTGATGTTTTCCCAGGGAAGTTCTTACTGCAGCCAATGGATTTGGGAAGCTGCCTGGGTTTCACAGCTTCAAACTCAATCCCCCGACACAAATCATACAGCCACTGGCTGCAGAGCAGAAATATTATGTAACTACCGTCGTTGATGAGGAATAAAGACAATTTCAAGTTCAAGTTGTCGTCGTTGTTATCTCCTAACTCAAGTCCAAGGAAATTGTCTGTCTTAATGTCAAAATACATATAATTTACTTTTAAGGACTTTGTCTCATAATGAGCAAGAAAACAACATCAAGAAAAATACAAAACAAAACATAGAAACACATTTGCATTTTTCCTCACAAAACTAAGCAGACATACAGTTCTCTCTCCTAAAATTAAGAACAAAAATATTAAACCTACTTCAACAGAAAAATGTGCTAGTGTGTAATAATGCATAGTAGCTGATACTAAGCACAGCGACCATTATTTATCCACCATATGTTTGTTTATTTGGATCCCTATTAGCCATTGTAGGGACAACGGTAACTTTTTCTAGGGTCCACACCCTAGAACCACATTTCTTACAAAACAGTTGGACACACATTATATAAAATTTAAACAGGGCTCTTTTAAAAGCTCTAGCATTTGTTACATTTAAAAATGTTGCCTTACTTCCCGCTGTGCACAGCGGAAAAATGTGTGCATTTATATGATTTTATATGACCAAAAAATATGCTGAAATTGCACATTGGTTTCCAAATTGTGTATCCAAATTTATAACAGTATGATGCAGCAAAGGAAATCAAGCTGCGTCAAAATATTATTGTACAAAAAGAGGATTGTAAACTAGGGATAATATTTAAAAAAATAATGATTCTGTAAGTTGTTTTTTGTGAACAGTCATTTTATGGTACTGTATTTCCTCACCCTGTTTTTTCTCCAAAGTGCTGCCCCAGCTGTGCCAGAGAGAACTGAGTGAGATCTCCCATGTTCTCAACCCCCAGAGTTTCTGATATTGATGCACCCATCTTGCCCCCAAGGTTACGACTGTATAGCACAAAAGTCAAATAAGAGTGAGTAGTTCTATTAGTCATCTGTTGCACTTCTGCATCGGAACATCGGTGAAATTTTTGCGGGACAATGACAATTAAACTCACATCTTGCTGACTGGCAGAGTGCTAAACAGTTCAGTCACAGAGTCCAAAGGTAGCACAGTTTGTCTGTTAGGTTTGTTCAGACCGCAGGCCAGTTTAGCCAGCACCTTCAACAGTGGAGAGTTAAATATGAGGACAGCAACAACAGCTGCTGATCTTACATCAGAATTATGTGAAGTTTTTTCCCACCTTGTTGTGAGATATCCCTGCTGAGCAGCGGAAGCCTGTGTGTTTTTCTACAGCTGCTCTCATTTCTTCAACAATGAGCGCACCGACAGTTAGCTGCAGCTCTGCAGAGTTCTGCTCTCCCACGGTTGGGACAGATAAGGACGCCAACCACTGCTGGACTCCTCTGGATCTTCTCTGTTCTAAGAATAAAATAAAAAAGTTAACAGACAAAAACATTTGTTGGGGTTTTAGGAATTTAAGACTTGCCGCTTTCAATATTAGCCTACTAATGCTGACTTGTTACAGTACAATGACTGAGTAAGCTCTAACTGGTCTACCTTTATCCAAAGCTGAATCATCAACTTGGTTGGACTCGTCGTCCGCAAATGGATAGCCTTGAATGTGAGTAGTCCCGAGAAGCCGTTGGTCAATCTGTTGATCAGCCATGTTTTTGCACCGCTGCTGGACAGCTGCCGTCAGATCCATGTAGGCCTCATCGATGCTGGCCCTCTCAATCACAGCAAAACGAGACATCACCTCAATCACTTCCACACTCGCCTCTCTGTAACTACAAACAGAGGTTAGCAGCACAAGCACCACAATGTGGACGTTTGCCGAGTAAACTAACAGCACTTACTGAGTTAGATCCGCCTTCCCATGAGACTCGCGCACTCTGGCCACCTGGAGATCTGGGCACAGCTTTTTCGCATCGTCCACCCACATGTTCCTGGTGACACCGTGGGCTCTCGCCTCATAACTCACAGCTATGATACTAACACATAATGACATGTCACTCAGAACCACGTTTACTGCATGATCACCGTCGATAGTAGAGAGTTAAATATGAGAGATTTAAAATCAAGTGATTTATTTGTGGGAAAGTTTCCAACACAGAGACACCAGTTTCAATGGTGAGTGCAACTCAGTAAGACATGTTGAAACTAATGTCACAGAAGTTCATCCACATTATTGTCTTTTGACGTATCAAAGATCTAAACTATAAATGAGTGGATGACCAGATTAAATGAAGGAAGTTCTTCTTAATCTAATCCAAACACAACCCTTTATGCCATAGTGATGATACTACTGGTACATAATGAAGCTGAGGTGGCTGCTGTAGTACATAAAATGTACAGTATGCGACACTACATTCATATTTAGTGTAGTTTATCTAGAGTATTTTATCTAATACAATGTAATTTACTTTGATGCGGTAACCTGTTGGGTATTTACTTCTCTGTTCTCTCAGTAAATGACAGCCCCAGTTAGCGAACAGATGTTATGATGACTTCCGTTTCGGATAAGCAACAATTGCGTTGATCACCTCAGCTGTTTCTCTGTGTCAGAAACTCACCCGCCTCCTTTCCACGTCTTGTACTGAGCCACCACGCAAGGAGTGTTTTTCAGAGCTGGATTCAGCCGCTGCTCCACCTGGACGTAAAAACAGTCCATGTCGACTAACGCCACCACTCTCTCTTTCCCGTAGTCCATCCAGAACCGGGAGAGTTCGCCACCTGAAAACAAAGACAGGAGTCTACTGACTGAGGAGGGCAGATCACGGATCTGCGAAGAGCTTCGTGTGAACTGAAACTAAACAAGGCGCCCAAATAAAAGGTGTTGTCGCTTTGTATTTCGCGCAGAGAATTGCAGCTACATAGTAACGTCATCAAGAGACGACAGAGACGTCATGTTGACCAACTGGACTACAAATACTGTAAATAATAAGAAAAACGGTAAGATAAAAAAAATAATAAACAATTAGTTTTCTCAGTGTACTGTGGCTTCCTCCCACTGTCATAAAAAAAAAACATGAGAGATAAATTATTTCCTCCAAACTGCCCTTAGTTAAGGGTTTGGGTGCAAGGTTGCTTGTCTGTTGCCCTGTGGCGGACTGGCGACTTTTCCAGGTTTCACCTCCTGTAATGGGTGCTGGAGGCCGATTTCATCCCCGTCTCTTAAGACAAGGACAAGTATACAGACGATGGATTATCTTGCATCGTCTATTCCCGAAATAAAATAGGTTTTTCTTCCAAACAATGTAGGGACATTTTAATTACCGGAACAACTCTTTGCTTTACCAGTTTCAAGTACAAGAATTTTGCCACATGGAGCCGGTGGCTTCACTCTTTCTGTTCTCCTGTGGTACAACTTTTATAGTTCATAATATTACATGTTAGCATGATGTCTACACTAATTTTTGTTTAGTTGGTCTACACTGCCATCTGCTGACTACAATATACAATTTTATTAACCCCTGGCGTGGAAATTGCAGGTTTAATCTTTGGGTAAAACGAAATAAGGTAATTCTAAAATAACTCATAGCTGTTAGAAGTAATCTGTTTAGCATTTAATGGGGGCATGTTAAGCATGTTTGCATGGCATAAACTTTTAAATTTTTTTATTAGGATTTTATTAAATGGAACTCAATTTGAACCACTCGTGTCTGAACACTTCACATGACTTAAAATGCTGTTATGTTTGTAACAGGAAAAGCTTTCTTTAAATCTCTTCAGACACCACAAATACGATTCCCACTTTGTTGTAATGTTCTGTTATAAAATTAGCTTTTTGTGCTCAAAAAATAGAGGAAAAATAGGTGAAAAAAACAGATGCAAGGTTACAGATTATTAGCTATTGACAAGCTGAATCAGAGGATAGCATAAATGAAATGTTGATTAAAAAAAAACATAAAAACAAGGAAGTAGGAAGTCAGTGTTACTGAAATAGCTGATGTTGCTGCTGTTTTCACATTCATATGGCTGTTTCTGAGTTTTCTTCTTATTCTAACTCTGATAACAGGTCAGTGCCTTTACATTACACTCCGTTTATTAAATGCAGACATTTTATCATCTTTGTGACCAAAAGCTCTGAATGTATTCAGTTTTTATGAGCAATATGAAATGTGACACGTGCTCTTTCATTGTGTCTTTTTCTCCTCAGGAAGTGAAAGTGTGACTACAATCAGTAAGGTCTCAGTGAAGGCAGGAGCTTCAGTCACTGAAACATGTTCCTGCAGATCTCAAAATTGTTTACTTTCTACATAATCTAAAAGCACAAACAGCAAATTATCAGTGAAAACTGCAGCTTCACTGTCAATTCTCCACCAAAATATTTTTGCCTTCAGCAACTTTTTTTTCCCCCATGTTTCATAAATATGAGTGATATAACATGCTAAACATATTTCACAGTATCTTTTTCTCCCCAGGAAGTGAAAGTGTGACTACAATCAGTAAGGTCTCAGTGAAGGCAGGAACTTCAATCACTATCCCCTGTTCTTATGGCGTAAAATACCAAAATCATGTGAAATATCTATGTAAAGGATATTATTGGAATAGCTGCTCATATGCTGTTAGAACAGACTCACCACGGGAAACAGAAAAGTATTCAATCTCTGAGGACAAAATTCAAAATATCCTCAATATGACCATAAAACAGTCAACAGTTGACAACACTGATTACTGGTGTGCTGTGGAGATCAACAGTGGAAATGATATCAAGCAGTACTTTCAGCTGTCAGTCACCAAAGGTAAGCTGTTTCTGAACGCACATTTCAAACACTTGTAAACAAGAATAATATAAAGATATAAAGGAAAACCAAAAGGTTCATAATTTTCCTTGACTTGACTAATAACAAAATTTCCTTTGTTATTAGTCAAAGCTAATAACTTGTTAAAGATTAAAGGCTGTCAAATGATGTGTTTATTATTATTTCTTTCCCATCAAGATAAACCCATCCTCTGGGTGGCAGAACAGAATGTGACTGGATTCATTGGAGAAAAAGTAACTATAAACTGTAACTACAGAAACTCTGGAGGAATAAAGTGGTGTAAGCTGGGCAGAACATGTGTGACAGAGGCAACTGTGCCTGGAAAAATAGATGAAACAACAGTAGCCATCAAGGCTGCCAACAATATATTCAATGTAACTATGAGTGGACTGAAGCAAGAGAGCAGTGGTTGGTATTACTGTGTCAGAGGAGATTTTCAGATGCCTGTTCACCTGACTGTGACTGTCAGACCCACTGGTAAGTGATTTATAGATTCTCCATGTACAGCTGAGGAAATACTTGTTTGATCCTCTGCTGAACTTCTAAGTTTGGCTAAGTGACCAAACATTGGTCTGATTAGCCTGTAAATTTTTCAATTATAAACCCAACCCAAGTTCCAGAAAACAAAATCAGAAAATTTTTTTCTTGCATGACTAAAAACTAATAAGCACGTTGCTACACTTCTTATAGCTGGTCCCCCAGGTTTGCACATGTCACAAAAGGGATTTTAGTTCCCTTGTTAGAGAAACTCTCCAATTCCTTTAGGTTTCTTATTCTTCTTTTGGTAACTCACATGATGAGCAACCTTCACATATATTCTGCAGATCTGAGTTTGACTTTGGTATGACATGACTATTGGCCACTTCCTTTTACCCTTTCATTTTGGGTCATTACAGTATTGGAGGACCCCTTGTCATTGTCCTGCACACAATTCCTTCCTGAAGGTCGCTCATCAAAAGAAAAGCATCTTGAAGGTGCTTTGTAGTCTTTGGGCTATTCTCACCCTTCTGATCCTCCAATCCCAGCTGGTCATGTTGGTGCCAAAGAGTTCTTGACCGGTGGTGATGAAAATGTTGGGGAAAAAAGGGAACTTATTCTATGGACAAATAATGTATACACACAATGAGTTTAAGAGTCTCTGTTATCCAGTGACTGGCTAGAAGTCTGTTATCCATATGTCACCAGGGCCCTCATTTAACTAGTTTGTGGAAGACATAATTATATGAAAGAGATGTGATATTTAGTTCATTGAAATAAATGAAGGTGAATCCAAATTTACCAGGATTTACCTCCTGGTAAATCTGAAGGCATTCCTTCCATTTTTAGCTTTCATGTGATTAGTTTTTTTTCTGTGTTAACAGAAAAAATAGTTAACTGTTAATAGTTAATGTGAGCTACATCATCTGCTGACACATTTAAATGTGGTGTTGTGCTGAGTCTTCTCTGTAACTCACAGAAATACTATGTGATTTTAAAAAAATACTACTCCATGAAATGACTTATCTCTGACATACCTAATAAGACAGTTGGTGTAAAATATCTTGACTGGACATTCCACAGTTCTGTAGTTTAGAACTATTTTAAAGCAGAAAAAAGAAAGTGTTTCAGTCACCAGTTGCAAACCTAGCAGTTTGGGTGTTTCCCTAGGCAGTGGTTAAAGATGATTGCAGTATATTTACCCAACAAACATTAAAAGGAAGTAAGCTGAGGCAATGCAAGTTGAGAAAATCTAAAGAGAGGGGGTCACTTATCAAGAAACTTTGATAAAGCAAAAAGACAAGCAAAAAAAGATGGCTAAATTTATCGTTTTAGATAACCAAATGCTTACAAAGAGTCACGTATAGGTTTTCATCACCTTCTAGCATGACTGGAGTCAAAGTACATCCCCTTTTCATGACCTTGTATATCTGACACATTTCTACCTGAGCAGGATAAATAAGTTCAACATCACCTCTATCATCATCTATTGTGACTGTTTCTGTCTTTGCAGAACACTAAATCGTCTTATATATGCTGACCTCTATTCTCACTGATGTGCTGTAGAGATAGTGGTGTCAAATATTATTTTACAAGTAGCATGTTGTGTCCCAATCTGTTCTGGAAAATAAAATTTATTAAAATGCATCTCTTTATCAGCAATGTTTAATCTTAATCGCTGATCAATACCGAGCATTGTGATCAGCACATCTGTAAAAATCGCATATTTAAATTGTTTGAAGGGTAAACAGAGCTATGAATGGATTACTATATAACTCAACCAATTAAATCTTTGTTTTAAGTTATAGGTATACAAGCAACAACAGAAACAACTAAGGCCGCAGGAAACCCTGCTGCTACAAGACCCACTGATCCAGGACTTGGAGAAATCCCAAATCAGCGGTATTCTATATTTGTTAACAATAAGTAAAAGCTAAATGCTTTTAGTATGCTGCCTTTTCCTATACTTTATATTATAGATGCATACCGTAACTATGGAAAAAGTATCATTTTGTAAAGTTGAATCTACACTTCCTGTTTAAAATATGTGTTTTTCATCTTCTGTTGACCAAAGTATCCACATCATCACTTTGGGTATGCTGAGCTTGGCTGTTCTGGTGGCCTTTCTCATGTGGTTTATACAAAGATGCAGCAAGTCTTGTTCTCTTCTTTCACTTCTTTGCACTATCAGTTTGGCACCGTGTGGTGTTTCAGTTATTAATTGCTTTATGCAGTACTATTGAATGTTTTCACAGTAAATAAGTTACCACACGTTTTCTCCTACTTAGAGAACATCAAAGAGGATTCAATTGACTCCAGATCAGTAAGTGACACTGATATTATAACCTTTTAGATTAGGAAAAGGCATTTCTTTGATGATTTATTAAATGTTTGTTAAAATTGCAGCCTCAAATTGTTTATCTTCATCATTTCTGATACATTCTGTTAATACTTCCATTTCTTATAGTTTTTTTTTTTTTTTCCAGAAAGGGAAATAGTTTCCCTTTCTGGGCCTCCCTTCTTAGGCTGCTACCCCCGCGACCCGACCCCGGATAAGCGGAAGAAAATGGATGGAAATAGTTTACACTGCTGTTAGTTTCAAAACCAAAAGCACACGATAGGTAAACCTATCATAACAAAACTATATATTTGCTGCAGCCCACGTTTTAATCTGACCTGTTGTCTGTGAGAATGCAACTGAACAAAACTGTAGTGCTTAATTTAATGTTCACTGTTGTTGTTTTCCAACATGGATTTGTGGCTGTGATGTGATCCTTGGCTGTTTCTAAGAAAGAAAACATGAAAAAAGTCAATTTCATCATATTGTCACATTATTTCACAGTCATTCCTTACTGTATGCACAAACTCTGAGATACTCTGGAAAACTAAATATAACGCTAAAAAAAGTAGAAGTAATTTATATTCTTTACTCTATACACTTCTTACATTTGGGGAACTTAAATTTATTTTTCTAGCTAACCACCATGCTTACTTCTCTTTTAACAGAATTAATCAAATGAGGAAGATGTTACATACAGCACAGTAGTTTACAATAAAAAAAATATTTAGTATATTCTGCTTTGTTCTCTTTATTTATTATAAGATGAAGAGATTGTGAAATTTTATCTTTGTGCATGGGGAGATTTTCTGAATGTAAATTTATTTTTTTTATTCGTGTATCTTTTGTCAATATTTTTATCAACAAACATGCTGCCAAAGACTTGCCTCAAACTTAGATAAGTAAAGGGAAATTATGTGAAATATGTGCATGATTTCTTTGTAAAGCCTAATAAGTAAACCTAATGGGAAACATTTAAACATTCAGTAGAAATTCTTTTCATGAGTTGTTGATGCTTTATATTTTTTCTCCTTGGAACCATGTTTAATGCCTCATCATTCTTTGGACTTATGAATAGAAGAACATACAATTTCTTGGGTTACGTTAATTTAATCTTTACATAAAAATAAAAAGATTGATTAATGTATAACTGTAGAGTGTTCTTCTGAAGACTAAAAATAATTCTTTTGGAACTGTATAACTTGGTGCAGGGATAATTGGAAGCACCAAAATCTTTATTTTCCAATTCTCAATTTTTTCTTTGTTATTATTTATCGTGAAAATATTAATTGAAAAAAAAAACAAAAAAAAAACATGGAAAACATTTTTGTTTTTGCTTGTTAGAATGCTCAAAAGTAAATACTCTACTCTAAATGGCTGCTTACATCTGATTATTTTCATGGATAACTTTTTTTTAGCAAAAATAAAAGACTAAATCATATAAAAATATATTATATATTAAAATGTAAGATAATATTTTAATATATGATATATAATATATAAGTCTTTGGCAGCATGTTTGTTGTTAAGATAACATGGCAAAGCCTCAGTTAGAAAGATAAAAAAAAACTATTGCAAAGCATCCCACCACTCTTGGGTGATTTTGGAAGGTCAGCCCCTGGACATGTTTTCACTGTTATGTGTTTTGTTCGTTTGTGGATCATGACTCGATGTGGTTCGCTGGAGTCCCAAAGCTGTAGAAATAGTTTTGTAACCCTTTCCAGACTGATAATATCAATGACTTTGTTTTCTACCTGTTTTCAATTTTTTTTTATATCAGCATATAAAATGTTACTCATTTAGCTTATCCTCAAACAGTTGCTCATGATTGTGTTATTTCAGAAGTCTGGTCGTAATAAGATCAGGGTGTGCTTAGTGAAATTTAATTCAGCTTTATGGAAAATGTGTTTGATCACAGTTATTCATTATGTCACGAGGGGGAATAATTTTTTCACAAAGGGCCAGGTTGGATTGGTTAGCTTTTTTCTCTCAATAACTTACTTGAAATTTGAAAACCACATTTTGCCTTTACTCTGGCCATCTTTGTCTGATATTTAAATGTGTTTCATTAAAAACATGTGACAAAACAAACCAAAAAAAAAAAAAAACAGAAGCCTACAAAGTGCCAAACACTTTCAACAGCACCAGATAACCCAGAAATTGTGTAAAATTTATACTTTCTACTGTCTGTTATGTCACTATCTTGTGTGTCTTTGAATAAATATAGCAATAAACCCAACAGACCTGTGTGAATATGTGATCCGTCACCCGGTAAGGAAAAACACCACCATCACAAATGATCACCTCTGCCCAACATAAATTCTCTGTCAGTGTTTCCACATTTTTCAAATTGGGATTCAAAAAAAGCAAACGACCATTTGAGCCGCTGTTGTTTGTATACAATATTGAATTAATCTTTTCATTTACCTCTGACATTTAGAAAGCTTTTATACAGACATTGCTCACTGGATATTTTCTTTGCTTCTGGTCATTTTCTGTAAATATGATGCTTGTGTGAGAAAATCGTAACAGATTAACATTTTCTAGTCAGACCAAACCCTTTGAAAAAAAAAAGTCACATTTGTTGACAATTATGGGGCTGAATTTGAACTACAGTGACTCAGATTTATTTCATCTGAATTCCCTAGTACATTTATCTGCTACCATGTGGCTGGATGATTTTCTATTTGCACAAACAAGGAAATGAACAGGTACATATAATAAAGTGACCTGAGAATGCACATGCTTTTTCATTTCCTTGCTATTTTAATGCGCTACAACAGAAATAGACTTTTTAAATATATCAATCATCAGCCTAGAACATGTATTTATGTAATTAAACATTGACTTCTGCTCTGCAAAACTGCAGGTTTACAGGCAAACCGAATCAAACGAGTAGTTTAGAATTTTCACTCATTGTCTTTATTTTTATCCTTCCTCAGACTGAAATCTACATTTAGATTTTTAGAACCCATTAGGATATTAGTAAGTAGACCTAAATTTGAACGGCCCATGTCTCAACACTTCACATAAGTTTAAAAACGCAATATCAGATTTTTAACAGGAAAAGGCTTTATTAAAACTCTGTTGACACCTCAACTGAAATTCCAACTCTGTTGCAATTTTCCGTACTTAAAAATAGAGGAAAAGATCATTTTAAAAAACAGACACATCATTTCACACTGACAAACTAAACAAGAGCATAAATAGGGGTAGCTTAAAAATCCATACTGAAGATGTAAATGAGATTTTAAACACCAAAACAAGGAAGTAGTGAGTCAGTGTTACTGAGCCAGTTGCTGCAGCTGTTCGCACATCGATATGGCTGTTTCTCTGACCTTTCTTCTTATTCTACCTTTGATAACAGGTCAGTGGCTTTACAATACACTTTGTTAATAATTTGCAGACATTTATTATTTTTGTAATCCAAAGCTGGCCGTATTAATATCAGTTTTCCTTTTTATGTTTTGGAGATATCTATGAATTCACATGTCAGTTGACAACTGTCTCCTTCACTGAAACATGTTCCTGCAGATCTCAAAATTGTTTACTTTCTACATAATCTAAAAGCACAAACAGCAAATTATCAGTGAAAACTGCAGCTTCACTGTCAATTCTCCACCAAAATATTTTTGCCTTCAGCAACTTTTTTTTCCCCCATGTTTCATAAATATGAGTGATATAACATGCTAAACATATTTCACAGTATCTTTTTCTCCCCAGGAAGTGAAAGTGTGACTACAATCAGTAAGGTCTCAGTGAAGGCAGGAACTTCAATCACTATCCCCTGTTCTTATGGCGTAAAATACCAAAATCATGTGAAATATCTATGTAAAGGATATTATTGGAATAGCTGCTCATATGCTGTTAGAACAGACTCACCACGGGAAACAGAAAAGTATTCAATCTCTGAGGACAAAATTCAAAATATCCTCAATATGACCATAAAACAGTCAACAGTTGACAACACTGATTACTGGTGTGCTGTGGAGATCAACAGTGGAAATGATATCAAGCAGTACTTTCAGCTGTCAGTCACCAAAGGTAAGCTGTTTCTGAACGCACATTTCAAACACTTGTAAACAAGAATAATATAAAGATATAAAGGAAAACCAAAAGGTTCATAATTTTCCTTGACTTGACTAATAACAAAATTTCCTTTGTTATTAGTCAAAGCTAATAACTTGTTAAAGATTAAAGGCTGTCAAATGATGTGTTTATTATTATTTCTTTCCCATCAAGATAAACCCATCCTCTGGGTGGCAGAACAGAATGTGACTGGATTCATTGGAGAAAAAGTAACTATAAACTGTAACTACAGAAACTCTGGAGGAATAAAGTGGTGTAAGCTGGGCAGAACATGTGTGACAGAGGCAACTGTGCCTGGAAAAATAGATGAAACAACAGTAGCCATCAAGGCTGCCAACAATATATTCAATGTAACTATGAGTGGACTGAAGCAAGAGAGCAGTGGTTGGTATTACTGTGTCAGAGGAGATTTTCAGATGCCTGTTCACCTGACTGTGACTGTCAGACCCACTGGTAAGTGAT
>CAEGAE010081676.1:0-48706 GCA_903067095.1 Girardinus metallicus | reverse complement strand
TAGTCAAATCCCGTCGCTAACATGAACACAAAGCTATAAATGGCTGCAAGGTCAGAGTTCATCTATTAAACTGACTGGAGATGAAAACAGAAACAGAAACAGAAACTGGAGTATAGACATTTTTTCATAATAGCCTCTTAATTATTACATTGAATTAATTTCAGATTTTTGTATAACTTTTCTTCAAGTTAACAAAGTGAGCTATTATTGTTACAGGTTAATTTTCTAAACTACAGAAAACTATGAAAAGTTAGAGAAGCTCAAATGTGAAAAATTGGACTGATGGTGATACGCGATAGTAACACTGCTGTTATGCTAGATTTACCAATGTTTTATTTTATCTTTTTTTTTATCTGATTACCCGATTAATCATAAGAATAATTCATAGATTACTCGATTACTAAAATATTTGTTTACAACAGCCCTACACCATTTATCTGTGTACAATATCTTTAATGTCTGTCGCAAAAACATATTCAGCTCTGGAAAAAATTAAGAGACCACTTAAAAACATCAGTTTCTCTGATTTAGCTTTTTATAGGTATTTGTTTGAGTAAATATATGAGTAAAATAAACATTGGACTACTGACGACATGTTTTCAAAATTGTAAGCAAAAATACAGTGTTTATTTGGAGAAGATGAGAAATGGTCATAATCACAAAAAAGATGCAGTGCTTTCAGACCTCAAATAATGCAAAGAAAACAAGTTCATATTCATTTAGAAACAATAATGTTAATATTTTGACTCAAAGAGTTCAAAAGTCAATATTTGGAGGAATAACTGTGATGCTTTCAATGGGGTTCAATGCAGTGGTTTCTTAATTTTTTCCAGAGCTGTATACCCTCTTATTAGATGCACCTGTTCAGTTACTTGTCAACACAAACGGCAACTTGGCTAATCACCCAATTCATTTTGGCACTTCTGTCATAAAATCGAGCATCAGAATGGAGAAGAAAGAGGCTTTAAACGTGATTGTTGGTTGGGAAACTGCAGACCTACTGGGAATTTCATGCACAGGCACTTCTTTCATAAATAGAGATGAATTTTTGTGGAGTTACAGCAGGCCACGGTCCCATTTCATTTAGATAAATCTTTTATGGCAAATCAGGTTGTAAACTTCTCAGAATGATCTGTCCAAGGGAAGATTCACTCAAAATTGCACATTAACTGTACAGTCTTATCCTTGAATGAAGACAATGGACCAACCGTGAGTCAACAAATAATTAGATAGTTTCATGAGAGCACAACGTAGCATCACTGATGTGCAGGTTAACTTCCCCATGTTACTGAGCTAAATCCAGGTATTTCGGTTATGTCATAATACAAAAAGCACAACAGCTGTTACTCATGTTGTAATGGTAATGAAAGCAGTTGCACTATCTAAGGCACAGATATGTGTTTTCTTGTTAGTCATCTTTACTATGTGCTGATGTTGTGTGTTTGGATATCTTTGTCTGAGTTGAGTTAAAGGCAAGTATGCAACTGCAATGAGAAAACTAAGAGTATCTCTATATAAGGACAATAAAACAACCCAAAAGTGCTGGCCAAGAAGTCAGAACTAAAAATGGACAGGAAAACCAACTAAAAAAGCAGCTTGGGGTCTGACTGCATGTCAACAGAGAAATGCCGCATTAATTATTGAACTGACAAACCTTAAACTATTCATATTGTTTTGGCAATCTTCTGAATTTTCATCCGCCGCTAATGTGAAGTGAGCTTACTTAAATTTCCTGTCAACGTTCAGATGAGCTACATCAAAACTTTGCTTTTAGTTTGCTAAATGTAGTGCCAGTCAAAAACAAAAATAAAATTCAATCAATAGCATAAAGTGTTATTGTAACTTGGTTTATCATTAAGTAACTGCTGGTGCAGACTCACTATTGGTCCTGATATCCTGATTAAAAAAAAAAAAACAGTGTGTGTATCTCCTGTTTGCAGTAGTGTTTATAAGCACCACTTATAAAACACAGCTTTGTAAATCCTGCTTCACTGCAGCAGAGGTTATAAACAGGTAGGGTGTTATTTCCAGCTGCTGTCTATGAATTCTGATTGAAAAATGTCATTTAAGTCTCATTTCTTAATACCAATCAGAGGGCTGAAATTCTGATTACTATTGTGAGAATCATATAGATATGGAGAAAAAACAACAATTGTCAAGTATAGCATTGGGTTAGTAAAAGAAACACTGTCTGTGAGAAATATTTTTTAATTTTGATGCATGTCTCAGAAATCCTAAGTTTTGGGGTTATTTTGCAGAGATTTATTTAACGATGAACGCTTTCTTGACTTTTACAGTCCTGAAATGATATTGTTTGTCAAAAGACTCTTTGGTCAAGTGATCTGCACATGCAGGACACCCATGAATAAAACTTGTGATCATTTGAAGGCTTTTCTAACAAGGTTAGTGTCTGTTGAGTAGCAGCAGAAACCATGTGTCAGAAACCATAAAGCTCTCTAATTGATATGTAATCTGCCTGGGCCATCACAACACTGGTATGTGTTGTGATTTAGACTTCCGGAGGTAGCACCGGCTCTCAGAAACAGATATGACTTGAAACAAGGACGACTGGCTTCTTTGTTTACTTTAAGATAAAAGAAAAACCAAACTCTTTTTAGAAAGTATTTTAATAAGGAATTGAATTTGTATTCTCTTATTTTTTAGGTTAAAATCACCGTCTTTAGAAACGTTTTAACCTTGAATTAATGGAGAGCTCTATTTGCATTGCGATGTTCACTTTAAAGAAGCGGATACAAAGATCAACCTCTGTTGAGACGGGTCCTATAAATCTCACCTGACGTTTTTAGATGACAGAAGACAAATTATGACCCTTCGTTTTTTTTTAACAAACTGGGTTACTTTTGTGAGGTAGTTCGCTCTCACCGACAGCTTGAAAAAAAGTTTTTATTAACTGTTGATCCCTGATGGAATCCCACCAAAGGTCTTTGGGGACCAGACAAATAAAATGAACCAAAGTGTCAGCTCAGAACAACAGTGAAAGCGTCTGATTAAAGGTGTTTCTGCAAGCCTTTTCTAATCACCGCTCTCCTTCTTTTATTACCCGACATAATAGCACCCTGCTCCTGCTTAGAGGATAAATCAAAGGGCCGATCTTGTCTTTCTTTATTAAGGGTCTGAAACAATTCATTTCATCAGGTGTAAAGTCTACAGAGTTGAAATAAAAATATTTGATAAGAACACATGGTTAATTATATAAAAAGGACAATTCCCTTTAAACAACGCCATGCATGGCCTGTCTGTATGAAAACAACAGAAACATTTGACTGCAGGTTAGTAGCTGTAGCCTTTATCTCTGGTTGTGATTCTGACCTTGACGACAGCATTAACACTCTTTAAAAGGAAGATTACTAAAGGTGCAATTAAACCGCGTTTATTAAAGGTTTGAGCTGAGAAGCCGAGCGTTTTAGGGTGCCATTTTATTGATCTATATGCTCAAGGATACAGTTTATCACCACAATTTGAAATTATAAGATAAACAAGCGGCAACGCTTTGCCAAATACAAAAATGCTGGATTGTGCTGAAGGTGTAACATTATTTCAACAGCAGCATGGCAGTCGAAGTAACAGTTCCTCCTTTGAATTCCTTTCTTTTAAATCATGGTGACCTTAATCTAAAATGAAATATTTGAAAGACAAACTTCTTTTCTCAAGTTTTGAGTTTCTCAGACTATAAAGCCAAGAAGATCAAGTGAAAAAAAAAACATTAATTACTGCATTAATATCATAAAAAATCACTTAAAGTTTTATTCAGCCATACAAGCTTGAAACAATATAATAAAAAAAAAAAACATTAAGCAGGCAATAAAAACAGTTATAGGTATTAATTTACGTGAACAATCTCATCAGTAATGATGTACTTACTTGTAGAGTCCCTGCTTTATGGACAACCAGAAGTTTTGCTGTCTTAATCTGACTTGGCAGTTCCTTTTTAAACCTGTCTCTCTCTTTGTTTTGCTCCCTGCGTGACTTCTGCTGCTGCTTCGTCATCCGAGCATTCAGACTCAGCAGATGAGGGGACGATCTCTTTCAGAATTTATGTCAAGATAAGAACGAGCCCTTTGCTCACCCTCGCCCTGCTTCCTATTGGCTTGATCCCATGGAGTGGGCGTGACCTCTTATTGCTTTAGAGAAGAGGTTAAATATAGTCAATTTTTTTACTGGATACTAGTGTTTATCTTTCCTGTTGGATGCTTGGGTCGGCAATAGTGATTGTAGACAGAAAACAAAAAAAAAAAAAAACGGTGAACAGCTCTATGTGTCAACATGTCATACTGTTTAAATACATCCTGTGGACAGAGTGGATTGCATGGCAAACAAAAGATAAAACAAACCAGTGGAGAGGTGGTGCTTTGATTCATGTAAATGGAAAAGGGTTGTAATGTTTTTATTTTAACCAAATAAAGCAAATGTGAGAAAAGGAGTGTTTGCACAACACACAAAAAAAACAAAACATGTAATGGTTTATTCCAGCCATTAAGATGTGTAATTTCTGCTTCTGATTAGGAAAAAGAAATTGCGGGAACATGTTTTATCACCTGATCCTTGATAATAACTGAATAATTTCTTCACTTTTTTTTATTTTATGGAATTTCCCTTATTTAAAGTAATGGAAAAGGTTTCTTGTTAGGCAAAGATGCAAGATTCAGACTAATTTGATTGGCTGGCAAACCAAATACATCAAAAGATAACTTAAGAGACATAAACTTAAAGTCAGACATTGTCTAGATCATTTGTTGCACACCAAAAATTGCAGAAAGCAGTTGCAGAATTTTAAAACACATCTGACACTTATTTAAATTCGAAACCAGATGTTTACACTCAGCAGGACAGAAACACACACACAACTCTTATTCCCGTTAAAGTCCAACATTAGGTTAAACTAAACCTTCCATGTCTGTTTTCAGTATTGATTTTGGAGACATGTCTTGCAGTCTGATGAAATTAAAATTAAAGAATTGGGCCTGACGAGTGTTGTGACATCTAGAAAATAATTTTGATCTTTCTGCTGCAGGATGGACTGGTGAACTTCACAAAATAGATGGCAGTACGAGGAAAGAACGTCAAGTAGAAAAATGTAACGACGTAGACGTGCATACCTCCAAATCAGTTACAAACCCCCAGGCAGAAGTGAGAAGGTGTGTGTGAACGCTCGCTCATCTCGCTGGCATTTAACAAGTAGAAATATTTTAGGTAAGCCCAACTGACCTAAAACAGTTAAAGGTTAGTCTGATTTAGAGCGAGAAGAATATGATTGTGTCTTCTTATGCAGTACATATAAAGATCTGATTTCATTTGGGTCGGTCATTTATCAAATATTTGACTCAAGAATTCATTGAATGACAATTCCCAAAGTGATTGGGTCGAAATGATGATTAAATCTATCTCAATGTGATTTTACTCTATTGTCTTAAAAACATGAGTGCAGCAGTGGTGCTTGTGAAGGGGGTGTTTGCACAGAGCTGAGCATTACCACAGCAGGTTGAACCATTAACAGACTGAGGTGAAGGGAATCAGAGCGAGTTCTGAATGTCTGAGCCGTCTGAAATGTGATGCTTTTGCTGTTACACTGTCATACCATCTAAATTAGAGGATGCAGTTTTAGAGCTTTTAAAAATGCCATGTCATGTAATGTCATTTCCACCTAGTGGCAAGTTTAGTCACATACATGAAATCAAACAAGATAAGGTCTTTGGATTTTGGTAGCAGAAATGTTTTGGTCACTTGAGAAGGTCAGTGAAGTGACCCTCTGCTGCTGAGATTTCAAGTTAGGAGGAAGGAAATGAGGAGCCAAACAGAAAATGTCACTTCAAAAAATTAAACATTGACCTAAAATTATGTGTAGCACAATTATTAACTATTCTGCTGTAAATGCATCCTTTATACAAACGTTTTTCCTCAAAATGACTTATTCTTCTATGCTACACTTAATCTTTTCATAAAGTTTATAGATGTTCTGGGCCTGCCATGCTCTCTTCTCTGCAGCTCACCCCACAGGATTTCAGTATGGAGAAAACTTTGGAAGTAGGTTGATTTTGTGTCTGGTGAATTTCTCCATATGCTTGAGGTTATTACCATGTAGAAATATGCTCAGTTTTGTGGTGAATTCCATTAGTTTTGTACTTAAAATATACTAGTATTATGCTATGTTTTCTAATAATCTTCCCAAATAGTAGAATCACTGATGATCCAATAGGCATATGAGGTGTTTTTCCACTTCATGCTTTCTTTGACCCAACCTTACCTAAAATCATAAACTACAGACATTTACATTTGTTGGTAAGACAGAAAAGGCTATTTTTGGTTGGTTTGTAGATAGTGTGTTAAGGTCTGTATGAAAATTTGGTGATCCCAAGACACCACTCTACCAGTTTAATAGCCATTTTCTGACAAAAAGAGCAAACACAGTTCTTCCTTACTTAAATGGCATGTTCTGTTGTTTTCCCCACTGTATTTAAACAAACAAATTACTTATTTAAAGTTTTATTTATAGAAAGTGAAGTAGAAACTTTAAATTGAAAGAAATTTTCCTAAACAGAATAGTAAAGGGAAATTTAGGTGTGGTACGTTCTTTAAAAAAAAAAACTATATTTGTATAATGCAGTATTTTTTTCTGCAGTGCAACACATGTATTCAAATAAAAAGTTTTAGAAAATAGTTTTTACTATGTGTTTTTTTTGTGAGGATATGCTACTGCAATGAAAATGTAATTGCTCTTAAGGGTTTACCAGAAAATATAAATGTTGTTGGAGTTGTAGACTATTTGTAGTCAGTTTGACTTTTTGCCTTTTATGAATGCTAGCAATATATATTCTCTTTGCTCACAAGTAATTTATTATGGCCAGATGGCTATGTTAAAAAGGTGATTTTGTTCAGCAGTTTTATGTGCCATGAAAAATAAGTTGCCTCATAATTGACTTTACACAGTATAATTACTCTGAATTGTCTGCATTTTTACAGATTTTTAATTTATATATGTAGTCGTTTTTTCTGAGTACTTTATCATGCAGTTCCAAAAGAATGAATCTTCATGTACTTCAATATATCAGTAAAATAATAAAAAAAAATATATGTTTTTTCTTCGGTCTTATTTATAATTTTTTTTCTGTTATAATTTTTCTTAATTTTCCCCAAAGGTTGTTTAAAATAAGAAAACTTCTCCTGTATTGTTATTTTAACTTGATTTGACAAAAACGATGTTAGTCTGCTCTAATGTTCTAATTATGACACACTTTTTGTTGCAGCACATTGTTACCGAGTATTGGAAAGCAGAGAAATATATTGACTTCCCTGCAGATCATACAGGAAGTATCCTGA
Source organism: Girardinus metallicus (assembly GCA_903067095.1). Lineage (NCBI taxonomy): Eukaryota > Metazoa > Chordata > Actinopteri > Cyprinodontiformes > Poeciliidae > Girardinus > Girardinus metallicus. Next base: position 41,371 of record CAEGAE010081676.1, on the reverse strand, counting down.
ACTTGGCATCCTGCTCTGCTTTAACTCATTTTTAATGCACTAGATTAGTTTTCATTTAATGTCAACCTACCACCATCTAAATCTAATCAGCCTTGCTTTATCTCATTTTGTTACATTTAGAACATTAATCTAGTTGATGTCTCTGACAGGCTCAACAATTTTCTTGACGTAGGCGATATAGGCAACACAAATTATATCTCCTCCCATCACTTTGAAGGACTACACAATATCCTGTTCAATTAGAGTTGGTTTAACCGAATATGCCCTTGGCACACAACTGCTCAACCTCCATCACAAGACCATGACAAAAACACCTTTCAATTCAAATAATCAAATTTATTTACATCCCCCTGAAACCTTATTGATTTGTAATGTTACAACAAAATCCCTTAATGTGTTTTGTTGCACAAAAAAAAAAACAATCTCAGCTGTAACAGCTGCAGATCTTTTGTGTCTCTATTTGCTTTGCTAATCTAGACACTGAAATCTCTGTCCATTCTTCTCAAGATAGTTCAGAGTGTCTGGAGGGCGTCTGTAAATTTTCTTTTAAATTTTTTACACAGATTTTGACAGAAGAAAAAAAAGATTTACTTCATTCAAAACCTTTTCATTGTAGACCTCGTTTTATGTTTACGGTCGTTATCTTGCCGGCAGGTAAACCATTAACCCAGTCTCATGTGTTTTGCAGAATTCAACACGTTTAATTTATGTTTGCAAGCAAAATGAATATTCAGACACATAATTAAAACCACGTTGAAGGAATGAGGTTGTATTATTGCCTTTGGAGCTGTCTGAGTTATGAAGGTGAGTCATGGGTTTTGTTTATTGCATTAAATTTAGTCAATACTCCTTTTGTTAATGTCAAACTTTAGCTTAGAAATTCTACATATTTTAATACCCCTAATTTAATAAATAAAGTTAGTCATTAATAAATGTATGCGTAGAAAAAGAAAATAAATTGCACACAACCTCTAAATTATGTCCAAATAAAATTTTGTCCATAATCCATTTAACACCCTTTAAAATTTGCTGATCAGGGTGAACAATCAGAAATTAAGGTTCATTTTGATAACAACAGACAATTAAAATTAGACGAATAGAAAAATTATATTTCAATGTAGTATTTTACTTAATTTCATATTTATTTGATGTAATAATAATTGCTTTCATTTGGATTTTCAGTTAATGTAATTAAGTATTTATTCTTAGATGTATGCAGATATACCAAATGCCTTTTTTTTATCCTGGTGAAATGCTGACATATCTAAATTTATTTTGTTATTTATCAGATTTTTCTTTTTATTTTACTTTGGTATGTTTGACCTCCAGAGTCTAACCATTGAATGCATAGAACAAATCATGTCAGTGAGTGAATGAGGAGGAATAAATCCAGCTGAAATGGACTGGCTGTGAGACAGTGAGGATCTGTGTGTGGATTTGCATGTGGGTTTATCTATGAGTGCTGCACTCAATGCCATCATTGTCAGGGTGGAAGATGTGGCTGCTTATTTTCTTTGTGTTCCTCTAATGTACTCAGTCATTGGTGCGATCACATTATAATTTTAATGCGTCGTTGAAACTTAAAGTACAAAGTAGCGGTGTTATTTTCTGCTTGACAAAAAAGTAAAAAAAAGAATAAGAATCTAAAGATGTGAAGTGTTTCTACCTGACTTCCTTATCACCTTTTTGCCAGTCTCTCGCCAAGAGACTCCAAAATCCCATCGTTCTTTTCTATTTGAGAGGATTACTGCGCTGTAGCTTTAAATCCACCGGCAGCATCCATCTGTCTGCGGGTCTGCTGCCCTTTCTGCATGCCATTGCATGATTTGTGTTGAAAAACAGCTCAAAGGAGGGTTGAACTCACCAAAGAAGCAGCAGCTTGAGTGCATCCTGGAGGCGGCATCAGCCATGCCTCCATGTGTGGTGCCTCCTCATCCACCATCAGTCTGGAGTTTGAGCCTATGCTGCTCCCCACTCTGCTGGTTGCTGGCGGTGTGTCTACATGCTTCTTCCTGTTTCCTTCTGCAAAGCATGATGGGAGCAGCAGCCGTTGTCTCGTTTCTGTATGTGGATTGGAGAGGGTGAGAGAGGATAAGGGATGCAAAGGGGAAGGAGGAGGGGCCAGTGCCTGTGGATGAGGGTTGCCATGGTGACCAAATTCCTGCGAGTCCTAGTGTATTTGTGCTGTGCAAATGATATGCAGTCTGCCTGTAAGAGCTCGATACCACATGAGTTCATAACAGTGGCAGCAACAAAAATCTGCTTTACCCTGGAAAAAATAGTAACCTTGCAAATATTTTCAGTTTTTCCCTTTTTAGTCACATATTAATCTTCAGCTCATCAAGAAAATAACAATAATACATCAGACAAAGGCAGTCTGTGGAAATACAAACCTACATTTTCAAATGCTGATTTTATTTCTTAAAGAAATAAAACCAATCTGGCAGTTTGAGAAAAAGTAATCACACCCTTTGTTAAATGATGATTTAAGTAACCAAGTAACCACATTTCTGGGACAGTTTCGCTCCTGCCAGACACACCTGACTAACAATAGGAAGTAGGTTAAAAAACTTCAAAAAGCAACACCTCATGCCGTGAAAAGAAATTCAAGAACATATGAGAAACAAATTAATTAACATAAATCTTTATTAAAAGGCTTGTGAAATCATGTGGGACTCACACTACGGAGTTATCATCTACAACCTTCCATGAAGATGCATTCCGACCAAAATTCTCCCCAGAACCCATCAACAACTCAGCTTTTCTGCTGTAAAAGTTTGAAAACCACAAACCCAGTAAAAGACCTGATCTAAGATGGAACAGGGGCAAAAAATGAAAACATTTATACTTTTAACAAGGGTAAATGTTTTCACAGATTCTAACTGGTAATTCCAGAAACAACAATGACATTAACTACTTTGTAAAACATGTTTTTCCTCTTGTGATTGAGGAGTACAGACTGAAACCTTTTTTTACTTTCAAAAGGCCCGTCTGCATTTTAATTTGCAAGAGTAATTATTTGGTCGATATTGAAGTTTGTTGTTCATATAATAACAGTGGAAGGCAGGTGATGTCATTGACCATGTTTTTGCTGTTTTTATTATTGTAGATTTTTGTTATTAATAAGCAGACACAAGTTTTTATGTACAGACTTTTATCAACAGAGGGCCATCCCAGTTTCCGGTGCTGCAGCTACACCTAGTGGCTAGACTTAGACCTGCTTTTTCTTTTATTCCCCAGCCTGTTCTCTCTACAATTTCCATAAACAAACATAAAACAACAACAACAACAACAACAGCAAAAGTTAAGATGAACAGCACTTAGGATGTTGTTAGTTCAAGCTTGAGAAATAATTTCAACAACTCATCCTGAATGTCACTCGATATCATAATCTTTGGGACTTTGAGTGTCCAGTATTTTTCATTATTTACCTTGTTCTGTTCATTCCGTGATCACGTGTCTGTACTGTACGTGTATTTATTTTCTGTTGTGAGTCACAGTGTTTAGTTATGGTTATAGAGCTTAGTTCTTGTTTTATTTTGAAAAAATTTTCAGGGTCTCTGTGCATTCTCTCCAGCCAGAAACTTGGCTGATAAGCTTGAATATTATTGCGCAAATTGGAATTACGAAAATAAATGGTAACACGCCAATTTCGAAAAAACTTAGGACTAAAGATGTATCAGAATCGCAAAACTACAATGGAAAAAGTTTTTGCTTCACATGAGTCACGTGATCAACAACCGGATGTTAATACAAGCGGAAACGATAACAGGAAGTTGTAGGAAGATGATGGCATCGAATAAGTTTTTTAATGACTGATTGCATTAACAAACTTATTAACGTGTGATTTTAATTAAGTTTTGAAATTGTGTTTTTCGATATTTAGCAGAATATCAACAACGCGCAGAGCAAATTTTTAATGAAAACGCAGCAAATGTCAGGATTTCACAGCTGACATTCATTCTACTAATCATGCCAGTAATCACATTCTCCAGTCTCTCGTGTTATGCTCTTCTCTACTGGTTCCTATGGTTGATCTTGCCCTGGCTGCTGTAACTTCCTCATGTTTTGTAAGTTTTCTATTTCCAATGGCAAACATGACACTATAGATCCTGAGTCAGTTGTTTTAACTACTTTTAAAGATCAGTCTTTTTTTTTATAGAGCAGAAGAGCAAATAAATGGCTAAAAATTTAGATTGATTTGGGAAACGTATTCTGTTTCGATGTGATTACATGGTTGTCACTTCTCACATGCATATTTCTCAAACAAAATAAGACAACTCTTGTTTTAAAGTTGTAGTTCAGCCTGACCTATTTTGTGTTGAATGAAATAAGAAACATTTTTCCCCTCTCAGTGGACCGATTTGTTAAAGAAAAGGCAGCTAGGCCGTGGTTCTCACCAAAATAGCAACACTACTGGTTTCTTTCGGTCCTTAAAAGGACAAACTATTGGCTTTGTGTCTTGTATGGTTAAAAACATCTTTCACTTGTTAGCACCACCTTAGAGTAAAACCAAAATACAGCACCGGCTCTGTGGGACTGTGAGACAAAGCCGCAGGATGAGATAAGACACACCAAAGTGCGCAGGAGTGAAATGTTTTTAAAAGGGTAATGCATTCCTTCTTCTGTATGAATGCAAGAAGGCTCTGTGTTATTTCCAATCAGGAAATCAGTTAAAAAAATATTATATCACTGTTGTTCTGTTCATTTTGAATTAAAATTAATTTTTGAGAAAAGCTTTGACAGTTCCTCTTTGCAATCTCCATTCTCTTCAGTTCTCCTTCCTTTCTGAAGACGGACATGACCATGGAAAAAGGTTGTTACTGAGTGTGGTGAGTCATTTATCTTGATTTGACCACAATCGACCTGCTGAAAGACCTAAGAGCAATCCATTTTCAGTTTTCTGGCAGAAGTCGCTGGATTTTTATTTAAAACCACCAAGGATTTCAAAATTTCCAGACACTATGCACTCTAACATGCCACCTTTGGAAGAGAAACAGAACCTCCACTATACCTTCACAGGTAGCCTTTCCACATGTTACTCCTTTTTCATAGAGACTCACCTTGAGTGTTTCTCCCTGTTAGGAAAAAATAAATCTTAATCTTCGTATCATTTGACCACACCACATAGTTCCAGTTAAAGTTCCAGCAGCGTTTGGTTTGTGATTGTAGGAACTGAGGCTTTTCCTGCCTTGTAGATAGAGTCCAATGGTCGTTATGGATACTTGGTGATAGTAAGGTGTGTCACTCCTTGCTGCAGTTGTACAACGGTGAGCAATCGAGCATTTTTCCCTCTTTTAGTTTACCCTCCATTCTCCTCACTCTGTGTGCTAGAGATATAAGCTAGAACTTCACTCAGCTTTGTTGGTCACACCTTGTTTGAAACTTTTGAAGTCTTACTCTGTGAAAAAGATACTTCCATGTAGCCATTTGTACTTCCTACTCATTTTGCAGAGTGAGCAAAAGAAACTGATATCTGTGTCACATCAATTATGTCTATGGTAACTAAGAGGTCTTACATTACGCTGATGAAAAGAAATTAAACTATAAGTTGCAATTTGACCTTAGTTACTTGATTAAAATTGCAAGAGATTCCAAGAATTTTGTAAAAATAAATTAGTTTTTTTTTTATTTAATAAACATATTCTTATTGAGGGTTAGTTATTTCTAATCAATGAGATTTGCATCAGATCATAATAGTGCTTCATAAGATTTAAACAAGCTACTTTTTGCTGAAGCATGAACCGAAATAATTTTTATTTTGGTTCAGGAAATTTAAGTCCTAAACTTATGAGTGATTGGAAAAAGTAAGATGAGAGTTGAAGAATAAAGAAAAAACTGGCATGAATCAATGGATGGCTTTTTATGCACCTTAAAATTCATAATTTGGGAGATATTTTGAGGGCGGGAGACAGTCAGTGTTCAACCTGACATCAAAAAACTAATGGAGGTAAGCCCTTGTTATTGTTAAGATACATTGATTTATCAGCTTTTCATTGTCAGTTATTAATTGAAATATCATATTCTGCCTTCCCATTTGGCAAGAAGGACATCAATGGTTTCTTTACTGCCATCTAGTGATCAAAAATCGCATTGAGTTTGTACATTTCAAAATATAAAATAAAAGTGTAACATCAGATCTCCACTTCAACCTTAATATGGTTTTTACTTAACTCAAAAATGCACTTATATCATACTTTTTTTTTTTTTTAATAAACATTAGATTTTAAGAGTAGCAGCAGTTGTCTTGTATGTCACATTCTGTAAGCAGAGTTCATCTTCACTGAGCTATTACAATGCTATCATGAAACAGCCAAGGATCATGAGGGAACTGCATCTCTATGGAAAGTCAGCTAGCATTAAAGTACACTGTTTAAGATCACAGATGCCAAGACATTGGAGTTAAATGTCCCCCAAATCTGATGAGCAGTTCACAGTTCTGTTCCCGTAAAGTTATCCTCATAGGGGCCCAAGAGAGTCCTGAGACTCTTGTTCGTTGGCAAGGATTGTCTGGCCATTATCGCTGTAGCTTCTGTTTGGCAGGAAGGACAATCTGAAAGAGACAAAAACTTTGTTAGTCTACATAAACCGAGTCTTGATGCAAGAAAGTAGGCTTCAAGTTATTAACACCTTTCAAAAAACTCTTACAGTTATTGTAGAGCTCTGAAAATTTTGAATTCTGTAAACTACTGTCGTACAGATCTGGGTAGGAGTTGCTGGGAACAGTAATGGGGAGAAGTCAAATCAAACTCGCTGGGAATTAATGACATATTTAACAGAACCACCTTTAGCAGATTTAGCTTGAGTTTTCCATTTTCTGCATGTCTTTATTAAACTCAGCTATTGTTGGTAAATTTTGACCCACTCGTTTCCACAGCATTGCTTTATTGGCTAAATGATTCAGTTTGGACAAAGCTTCAACAGAGATGGCCTCACACTTGACCCCAAAACTCTTTGGTTTTCTCCAAACATAGCTCCCTATAATTGGCTAAACATCTCCAATATGGTCTCACTTGTTGTTAAAGGACATTCTTCTAGAGGTCTTGTGATTAAATCAGATGCAACATGACACTCCGGAGTCATGAACCCATGTTTGTCTTAGAGAGAAGAGGCTTTCTCCTGACACTCCTTCCAACTAATACATTCTTCTCCAGCCCTTCTCTAATGGTCCAGTCATGGAAATGTAGTATTTCACTGGTCAGCCTGAGGCGTGTTGGGTCTGAGAGGAAACTCTTGGATGGTTTATAATTTTTCTGTAGATTGCACAGTCTAAGTTTGGGTTCACATTTTGGACTACTCCCAGGAAAACTGAAAAGTTCCTTTAAAATTTCCCAATTGCGAATAATTTTTCTAGCTGTTCTTTAACTGAGTTGAGAACGTTTAAAATGTACCTTTATTTTTTCTTCCCAGAAAGAAACTAACAACCATTTCTCTTCTCTAGACATTTTTTTTTTGCTGTCTTCAGAATAGAAATAGCATCCATTGTCATACAGTAGGGAAATTTCCGTCTCGGCATTGTGGTAACATCTTTATACTCCAGATCAACAAACTGAAAACAGAGCTCAAATCTACCACCATCCACAAGAAATGCAAAGAACACGATCATCCAGCCATCTGTTAGTTACAAAAAAAACCTAACATTAATATTTTTTTCAAACAGTTACATGAACACTTTCTTGGAATTACATTTGATCCTAGTTATAGCGCCAAAACATCCTCCTCATTAGTCAGAAACCCATTTTATGTTTGACCTCCTGGATACTTTTAAGACTATGATCCTGTCTTATTTTTAATAGAGTAAAAATAGAACACTTCATATATTTTAACATCAAGACCTAAGATAGGTCTTGATGATAAAATGTGAAAAATCTGTTAGAATCTGAAAACTAACATATAAACCACACCTGTCCATGTCCTGCTTTCTCAGAAAGGAAGCTACATAAGTTATTTATTAACTAGAATGTTTAAAAGAGACAGTCCACATAAATAAACCTAATGCCAAATAGACCAAAGGTAAACAGTGTGTTTGAGTCAGTCTCTAAAATATGTGCATCATTAATAAGGTTATTAATGTAGAAAATAACTCAATGAAGTTATAATAGTTGAGCTGTTACTAAAAGATATTACGTTTTAATAACTTAATGTCAAAATGGATTCATGTCAAGGTTCCACTTGGAGAAAACAGACAAAACTTTTCTCACACGCAAAGTAGCAAAGAATATGATGCAAGCAAAACATTTATGGCGACCCAAATCTGTCAAGTTGATCATGTTTTGTTTAGGTTCAATTGGGATTCTCCTTCTTGGTTTCTGTCTCTCTTTTGCTGAGTCAGCACTCTTGCAGCGAGACGATGTCACAAGTGTCCAATCAGTAAAACAAAAGCAGACTTTGGTAAGAGTGGTCATGTTGCTTCACACAACCAAGACACATGTAGTTTCTTAATTTTTTTTTAACCACATTCTTAGAGAGAGCAGTTACAGCTGCTTGTGTATTAAAAATGTCCAAACATATAATCATTCTATTAAAAGAATGAGAAAACAAACTTGCATTTCACAGTCACAACACAACAATCGTGTTTATTTTAAAAGCTTTGTTTGAATTTCTATATCAGAAATATAAAAACAAAATGATTCAGACAAAACTCTTTTTGAGCCGGATGCCAAGAAGGGTCGTCAAGCTATTCTGTAAGGTCAAGCTGTGACATTTTCAAGGTACTTGTAAATAATTTAAAACCGATATTTACTGAAGATAACCTACTTTTTCCTCACCACTTGGCATTAAATCAGATTAAACTTTTTTTTTTTTTGTTTCCTAAAAAAAAAAAAAAAAAAAAAAATCTCAGCAGAAATATTATTTATGGTTGTACTATTGCTATATGAGATGTAAGTCCTACTGACAATTGGGTTAAAATTTGGGTATTTCCTCAGACAGTTGAAGGCAGTATGAAGTCAGTTCTGTGAGTTTTATTTGTGACCCAAAAGTATCTGTCATCCCCATAAAAGAGAACATTTCTATTTAAAAAAAAAAAAAAATGAATAGGGAACAGTGATTTTCCAAATCAAATTTGTCAGCATCAGTTTATGAAAAATACAAAGCTGACTATATCCTGGGAGAGTTCGCTGAAAACAAGATGGTAACTTGTCTTGCAGCACATTTTTGTAATTTTAAATCGCTTCATGTTGTTTGGGATGTGCCAGCTGTCACTTGCCATATAAATTCAGATGTATGTAGAACAGCTGAGGCTTTTTTCTACGATCTTTTACTGGCAGCGAGAAACGGGAGAATCTCAGCCCTTGTGGTATTTCACTAATTTGTCTCATGGGAACAAAAGTGCTTTCAAAATTCTAATAGTAATGTAGTAAATGTCCTCTTTGAACCCTTTTAGAGAGTCTAACATTCCAACTGTGGAGAATTCTTTCATCTTACTGAGTTTACATTTTAAAAGGCATCATAAATTATAATATTTGTGCAAGCTGTGGGTTTAAAAAAAACCCAAACATTTTTATTTGCAGTAAAAGCCAAATGTTGTTGCAGTCCAAATACTTGAACTGAAATAATTGTTCATCTCCTTACACTGAAAACATTGACATTTCTGTCGTTTGTGAACAAAACATCAACTGATCTGTTATGTGACCTTTAAAGGAGATCAAGACAAGATAGAGGGGAGCTTTGTGTTCCTTTAATTTAGTCCCACTATGGTTTGGGAACATTAAATAATCAAATTTAGTCTCATCATCTTTTAATGCTGAGGCAATGAGATGGGATAAAGGTGGCGGTGGGTTGATGGGAAATAAAAGAAGACAAGTTGTGTTTTCCCACTAGAACAGAGAAGCAGTTTAGCAGAATAAAAGCAGTTCCAAGCATGCTTTGCAGTTGCATGCATGTCCTTTAAAAAGTCGCTTTATATCACTTATGTTTGGGAAATACCTTTTTCACTAAACTAGCTTATATAAAAGCACAAAGCTAATATTTTTACATACTGAAATGACAGTAATATAACAAAATGTTCTGTAACTTTTTTTCCCCCTAAACTTGCCTCAACCACACAAAAAACAGAGATTGGAAGATGGCTACCGGGACAACAACCCGTATTATCTGTGGTCTGTATGTTTTTAATTTTTTTCTCTAGTCTTAGCAACAAGAACAGAAAATAACCACTCTTCCTCCAGAAGACATTTTCGTTGGTATCTGCTAGTATCATAAGGGTGCACCCAAGACTGATTTTGCGTGAAAAGTCGGTGGATCTTTGTAGTCCTGTTTACTGTTGAACTAAAATGATAGCAACAAAATGCAGGTAACAACATAGTATTCTTAGGAACGGTGCTTTAAAGTTTCTTTTTAAACCTTGTTGCCAACTCTAAACAGTAAACATACTTATAAATGGATTTCAAATAACCTCACCTGTTCTTGTATGCAAGGTTTATGTGTCAATGATTTATTTATTTTTTTAATATTGCTTTATATCTGGTCTTGTACCAAATAATCCAAAGAATGTTTAAGAAGAGATTGTGAGAAGGTCAATAAGCAGCAGTTCAATCATCTTGCAACAACACATGTATGAATGTCATATTTATTACACATGCCAAAATAAAATGGAGGAGCGTGATGGAGTAGTATAGTAGTTTGAAACTTCACCACTAGATGTCACAAAATCCTTCATACTTCTCCTTTAAATAAGAGAGCATGCAAGTCTGCCTTATCATTTATGTTATGCCAAGAAAAATAATCAACTCTTAGTTCAGAAATTCAGACAGAAGTCTCTTATTTTAGATTTTAGTTGCATTTCCCTCAGCTGCAATACGTAATCCAATGCACTGTCATTGTTTAAATGCAAAATTTGCAGGATGTCAGTTGGCATCACATGCATAGCTATAGAAAGTTATTGTTCGCCACTGTGGGCAGCTAATGTTGTCTTTTGGTGTGAAAAATGTCAGTTTTTTTATTAACATCACAAAAAACAAATCTGAATACAGTTGGGTTATAAAAGCTAAGGGTAAGTCATCAAAATGTGTTGTGAAAGTTAACTTGCCCATTAACTTGGGAATAAAAGGAAAACATATACTTCTGATTCTCTTTAATATTTTTAATAAGTGTATTATTATAGATAGACTGCAGAAGAATCTAAACCAGACCACTTGCATAGAATTATTTATGTGTCACAACACACACTGGCACAATCTTTGCAGCTAAACAAATCAAAAATGCTTTTTGCACATGTAATACTAGCCTAACTGGGACTGCTCTCAAAAGGAAAAGTAAGTCTGGAAAAGGTTGTAGCTCAAATTCTTTATGGAAAGGAAACTTCAACAATGACCAACAAAACTATAAACAGAATCATTTATCATCAGTCTGCACTGGTTCCTGGGTTTCTGGGGCAGAAAAGTCTCTGGACAGATCACAAGCGTCTTTCTAGTGTCAATAACGGCTTTATTATTGTTGTTTGCTTCAAATTACTTTAGAATTCAGCTGAACTTGCTAATAAATCAGCATAATCTCAATAAAAGCTTACAATAATTGCATACTAGCATGTCATTAAAAATCCTTTGGCATTTGTTTGTTTTCTATTATTCCATCATACCTGTTTTTGTCATTCTAAAGATGAATGTATGGAAATGTGGATAATTTATTTTTAAATTAATTAAAATTTTCTACAGTTTAAAATTACTTTTATCCATATCACCATGGTCTGCTGTGTCTGCTGTCAGAGATCAAAAGAAAAGCCGCTCCTTTCTCCAAACAGGCCTGGTGTTCTCAGATAAGGCCAAAAAACGATTTTATCTGCCAGGATTTTCTTGATCCTCTCCCATTCCACTGAAGTAAAACCAACTCACTTCCTGCATATAGATGTACAACTCGATAACAAGCAAAAGCCTTTAGAGATCTTTTTTGTGGCATTTTGATGTACAAAACAGATTCTACATAAGTGCATTGAACTGATGGTTGATCTTATTTGCATTCGTTCAATCATTCTCAATTTTCTTCTCATTTGGGCTTAAATTTTACCTAGTTTAACTTCACACTCACTGCACATTACAGGAAAAACCTCTCTGGGTCTGTTGTAGTACTTTGATCTCAGTCATTGGGCAGCTGTCATTTACCCCTGCAAGTATTGCTTACAAGAAGGGGGGTGGGGGGGCACATCATTAAAACAGCTGACAGGTAATTATTTAACAAAGTGCTTTGGAGTTTTGTATGTTTAAGCTTTTGATGTTGCAGTTTAAGAAGCTAAACCAATGCTAAATATTAGTAAGCTACATGCTTATGCACCAGTCAGCCTTTCTAACCAATGTGTGAAAAACCGGCCCGTCCTGATAGCATCTCTTGGAAAAAGCTGAAACTTATTAGAAGCTGTCTGCACCTTATACCAGTCTCAGAAAAACGTGCAGAAAAGCAAAATGAAGGCTGGGTCGAGCCGGTCTATCAGCTCAAAGGTGTCCATCGTTCACCCATTGGAAGATTTTTTTTTTTTGAGATAAGATGTCTGGGGCCAATTTGTGTTGATCCAAACTTCACGTGTTTTTGTTAGACCAGAACACTCCTGGCCATAATTCTGCTTCTTAAATATCAATTTGTTTTCATGTGTGGATTTATATTGGAGTGTGGTGATTATCCTGACATCTGAAAGGTCTTTGAGTATCTACACAATTATCTGAAATAAGCTATATATTTTTCATACAATACCAGCTGTTCTGTGAGCATGTGTTAAAGCAAGAACAACAGGATTTTTAAATGTGTGAAACTAGATGCCTAAAAACCTACAGCTGATTTTTATACCTATTAGGGCCTCAGTAGACCCTAATAGGTAGACTTTGCATTTGAACCACTGCTTGAAAACGCTCACAGCTTAGTTCAGATTGCCAAACAAACAGCTGGACACAATTTGGAGTAGTGTGCACTGCACATCTTCACCAAGTGGAGTACCTTTTTAGCCCTTCTTTTCTAATAATGTCTATAGATTGTTTTTGTTATGGGTAGTTGCCCACAGTGGTGCATTAACATCAGATAATAAAATATAACTTGCCAGTTAGTTGTACCCTAAACAAGTTTTCAATGGATTGTATGAATGAAATGGAGATCTGACATGTCTATGGGGTCAGATCTCCCCCAAAAGAGACTATAATGTACTATAATCTGCTTAATGAGGATGATCAGGAGACTAGGAAACACATGCTTTCTTCCAGGTTGACCTGCAGTTTGGGCCACCAGAATCTCAGATACATTCTTGCATTTTAATAGGTTGAGGCGCAACAGTAGGACGGGGTCCCTTAAGCACTATTCATGCAAGAACCACCACTGAAACCCTGAGCTGTGCATGGCCTGGTGTATTTTGGAATGCACTGTTTTCTGTACCAGCAACATGGCTAAAGCCATTCTTTTATCTGAAGCTAGAGCTGTGGCAGCATGTGATGCACATCAGAGCTGTGGTGGCTAGCGTGCTACAATAACTCACTCAGAGTGCTGCCAGCACAATGCCCCAAAATTAAACTCATATTTGCTTTGGCATGTAGGTAGACTTTACTGGACTGGGAGCACAATGATCAATTTCCTCAAAAACAATTTACCTGCATTGAACAGAACTGAAATGAACTATTCTGTATTTTATCTGCTTCTGAGGGGAAAGTTTCTACTGCAGAAGGTTTAAATAATAACACATGATCAGAGAGACGAAACATGAAATAAACTAAATAAATCTTAAGAATGTCTGAAATTTAAACTGAAATTAAATTGCGGCTGCACCGAGTGCACAGGCTCAGTGCCTGTATTTTTGTCAGATTTAAACTGAGCCCTTCACTCGTCAGCTTCAGATACCCACTGTTACAGACTTTTTTGTGCAGACTGAGAAATGTAAAGTATGTACTTCACCTGAAGCTAAAATAGGCTGAATGGTTAAAGATTCACTAGTGACCCCTGTGTGCACCACTGAAATGGAGTTGTGATTGTTTGGAGTACAACAAACTGGGAGGAATGAAAAAAGGTGGAAGTTCTTTAGAGTTTCCTATTTGCATTGATTCATCATACAAATCGAATCTAGTCTATTTAAAGTTACCAAATATGCAGTATCCAGTAAAAATCAATAGTCTGATATCACATGACACTTTAATCTCCAGTGCAGTTTTGGGATTATTAATCTATGAAAATGTTTACAGAAAGTCCTGAGAGTTTAGAGAACTTGTATGACTGGCTTACATCAATACTTCTAATGGTTCTCATTTGTGTAATACTATTTGAACTCTAGATGGCACTTTTTAAGAACTTACATGTCTGCTGTTGCTTTTATTGAAAATGTCCTTCTCAATTAAGGTTACAGTACCAGCCCTGTCACAATTGATTTAAGCCAAAAAGCTGGAAAGCAGCCAACTGATTCCCGCTCCTGTTACAGATCAAGTATCATAGTAACCTGAACTCTGCAAATTAAAGTTAAGCAGACATGTGTTATTACCAGCTGTTATTGCAGTAGTTTGGTGTGGAGTGCTCTTTATATTGCAGCTTAATCAGTACACTTTCTATTATGACTCATAATGATACACATGGATCCGTGCATGCCTTCTTTTAAATGACAGCAGTATGTACAACTTGCGTAAAGTAGGTTTTCTGCATGAACCTACAAATGTTTATACTGTGACAGTTCAATACATTTACATTAACCCCTCATTAGTGTTTGCACTTCATACTCCAAATTTTCAAGTGTAACTTCTCTCTCAAACTTGAGCCATATTCATATTCAGCACAAAATTTTCATATCCCTTTTTGTTTAAATATTCTTTTCCCTGGAAACATGGGGGGATAAGTGGAAATAGATTTTAGACCTGTTGAGCGGTGGCTCAACACGTCTGAAATTACATAAATATAACCAATGCAATAAGCTCTGCAAGCTTTTTATTTATTTTACCATTGAATAGTAAATGTTAAAATAAATATTTAACGCCTTCTCATACACTTATCCTGTATTTTTTTAAGGGTTATCCAATAAAGAATCTTTTTGTCTGCGTTCCTGAACAGCTCTTGAATTGCTTGCAGCATGAAGCTCAGCTTCACCTGCTCTTAAGAATTATGGAACATTAAAATTTTGGAAAGAGAAGAATTCCTACAAAGAGAGTTTAAGTATTAGGAGTTCATTTAGTTTCCAAGTTACATGGCTTCAGTACTTTGGCATCTTCTATTCAAAAACTATAGAAAAGTTAGTAAAAAAGTTAGTATTTTTAGATAACTGTTATTTGAGTCAGAGCTGAAGGGGAACTTGCAGAGAATCACAAAGATCCTGTTACTGGAACAATTTGACAGTCTTGATTTGATGCTTGATATTTTTCTCGCTCATCTAACACTGAGAGAGACAAATTATCATGTCTGTTTCTCTTCCTCTAATGTCCAAATCACAAGAATTATACACTTTCTCATGCAAACAATTTGCAAAACTGGTTAGGTGTAGGATAATGTAGGTTAATGTAAAGTATGCTTTCTTTCTTTTCACAATGTTTTAATTTATGATGATTGCATACGTTATGTTCAAAGTGCTAAATTTTGCTTCTCTGAAGGAGATAAAGATATGAAGGGTGTGTGAACAGAAGCCATTTGAGAGAAATTGAGGATAACCTTTTATACATTAAACTAAGAGGGGAACAGCAAAACTGAAACACAAAGCAGATTACAAATTCCCCAAAAATTGATAGAATTACTGGTTACTGAAACACGGAGAAAAAGTGTAGGCCATCTTTGATGTTCAATATTCAAATTAATCTTTTAGTAATTCTACCCTAACCCCTAACTCAACAGTGTCCTCAGAGCTGGTCAAATGTCTGATGTGAAATTATGGGACCCCAATGAATGAAGCACAAACTTTTATACTCTTTAATCTGACATGTACAGTGTAGAGTATAAATAAAAGACCAATCCTTGGGGAGATGTAAAAAAAAAAAAAACTACAAACCTTGAGCCTTGTTGCATAAGTGTGCACACCCTTAAACTAATGGTTTGTTGAAACCATAATTTTAGCCTCCTTTGTTTGACTGACACGCTGACTTTGCAATATTTGCCCACACTCCCTGAAAAGTTTCCCAATCTGTTTGATTGAGAGGACATATCTTGTGTAGGTGATCTAATGCGTTTTCTGTGAAATGCAGTTTTGGGCTCTGGATAATTTGCTGCTGTTCATGATTTGGATGTAAGCTTGAACTCACTGTAATGTTGACAAATGAATTAAAAATTTCAGCTCTAGTATTTTAAGGTTTGAGTCAAAACTGACTGGTAACAGAAACTGCTCTATTTCACTGTAAGCGTGGTATTCATGTTTAACCATAACTTTTGAAAGGTTCCAGTTTGGTTTAATCAAAGCATAGTACTTTCTTTCTCTCTGGATGTTTCAGCCAGCCATCAAGCTCTGACAGCCAATATATACTTTAGAATAACAGAAACTGAAAACTACATGCTGTATATGCACACACAAAAAGTTGTGCCAAGCTTTGGGAGGTTTAAAAGTCTCCTTTTTCTGTTGGGAGGTATGAAAATAGATTACATCAGCAGCAGAGTTCGGATGCACCCTGGACAGGTCGCCAGTCCATCACAGAGCTAACAAAGTGTGCACACACACACGTGCTGGAATTTATGAGGACAGTGTATAAAAACACGTCATAAGAACCTGCAGTGTGATCATCTGTCATGTCATGTTCCTGGTCTTTGTCTCTCTGTTCTATCCTCATCTTCCTTTCTTACAGTCATTTCTTCCAGCTCTCTGCCTTCTCTCATGTCCTCACTGCTCTCTCTTTTCCTTTTCTGTTTATCTTGTCCACTCTTTACCTCCTCCTTTTTTTCAGTCTTTTGCGTTCAAGCATTGTATCAAGTTCATTAGCAACGACAACAAGTCAAACCACCTTATAAAATACGTTTTAACTTTAAAATTTGTTGTGATTTCAGTTTTAGAAAACAGGAAGACAATCTACATCCCAGGGAAAAGAAGTGTTCAACTTTGTTTGATACCAAACACAAATCAAGTGTGTTTTCATGTCCCTTGAGCTTTTTCCCATTTTAACACATTACAACCACGAACTTCAATGTACTGCAGTGGATTGTTGTATGAAATTCCAACATATAACATGTAATTGTAATTTAAACAGAAAATTATAAATTATTATTTTTTTTTACAGTGGAAATCCTAAAATAATCTGTATTTTTGCACCCCAATATCTCTGCACCCCAATACCTCTAATAAATCTAGTGCAACTATTTGCCTTCAAACGTTTCATATTTGGTGAATACAACTTGACAAGATGCTCAACGTTTCTGTTTATTTTTTATTTTCATCTTGGCATTCTCATAAAATTACTATTTTTCTCCTAGTACTACAGCATTATTCTGGTAATATTAACTCTTTATTCTCCGATGATTTCGACTTCCTTGACCAACAACTATCCTTGTTTTACTACAACTGTATTCTTGTAGTATTATAACTTTATTCACGGAATTTAATAAACTGCCCTTTGTAGAGCTGACCTGAATTCAAAGTCTCTCAAACAGACAATCCCCAGAGACATGTGGTGGTGGCAGCCTCATGCTATGGGAAAGCTCTTCTTTAAAAAGACAGAGAAGTTGGTGTGAAGATGGATGGTGCTAAATACGGACCAGACCAGGAAGAAAACGGACTAGAAGGCTCAAAAACTCAACAGTGTGGCAGAATTTCACATTCCAGCAGGACACTAACCCTACACAGACAGCCACACATACAATGGAGGGATTTGGATCAAAGTCATGATTTTGGGTCATTCTAACATATGACTATGTGTTAGACTGGCCGAGTCAAATTCCACACTTAAATCTAATTAACTATTCGTGGCAAAGCTTCAAAATGTTGCTCTGAGATGCTCTCCATTCAGTCTGACTAAGTTTGAGCTATAGCTATATTATACTTGGCAAATTTCTGTGTAAATGATCAAAACTGATAGAAACACACCCTTAAACGAGCAGCTGCAGTTTCAGGGAAATGTTTCTACAAAGTATTGAACCTGGATACAAGATATAGTTTTCATCTTTTTATTTCCCAAAATATGTGAAAACTGTGAATCATTTTTTGTATTTTAATGTAATGGTCCATCAAATGAAATCCCCCCAAACAATAATGTTTGGGGTTGTTTGAGAATAACAAAATGTGGAAAGATTCAAGAAATTTGAATACTTTTTACAATGCACACGGTGTGTCAGTATTTCAGAGCATACAACCAAATGTCTGACTCTGTACGAACCATAAACAAAGAAATACTATCATCAGGACAAGTAAACTTAACTATTTGTGTATTCTAATGACATTAGCACAAGCATATCAACATTTAAAATCTGCCTATAGGCAAAAAGGTAATGAAAACACTTCTGTTTCTTTGTAGTGGCAAGAAATCGATGGAAAAACACCAAGCTGACTCAACAGACCCTCAGCACTCCAAGGCTGCCTTAGAGGCCTATAGCTCCTTGATAAAACATGACAGGATTCCTGTAATTTGACTTTCCAATGTCATGTCGGCAGTAATCTGATCGAGTCTGTTTTCCGTCACGGACGGATTTAAAAGACGACATCAAACTGGAGTTAAAGCTGGTTGTCTTTACTGTTTCCTACACACAGATGAAGAGCCCAAAGAAATGTGTACAGCCGGTAGAGAAACATAAGCCCACACAAAATAGGCATTTCAGGTAAAAGACTAGAGCAGAGATATCGGCTCAGCCGCTGTGTGTATATAAACTCACAATGACAGCTGAAGGAAAAACACGAGAGGGAATTACTTCTTTCTTTAACTAAAAATGTAAAGTATCAGACTGATACTTCAAGATCATCTTTTGGCTGTGGGATGCCTGAGGTGTCTGTATTAGGACTTCTCCTTTCTTTTGGGATTTATTTTGAGGAAATTTTGAATTAATTTACATTATATTGATTACTGTCAAGTCTACATTCCAGTGAAAAAACATGATGAAGAATAAGAGTAAATACTAACATTTATAGCCAGAGCTATTTTGGTAAACAGCCTGTACTTTTATAGAGCTTTATGAAGTCTAGGGGTTCCCAAAGCTGCTGTGAGCTGCTGTTCAGCACAATATGAGCTGTTTGTTCTTCTGTGTGAGTTTTTGTGTTGCCCAACATTGTTTATATGTCTGTTTTTACTATATTTTTACTTATGCAGTACTTTGGTCAAACTTTTATTGTTTTCAAATAATATAACTAGACTGAATTGAATATTGCTGTAGCACACATTCCTGTGCCTTGCACACATGTTCAATGAATCTGTCATCTGTGTGTGACTGTAAGTGATCATGTGCTCGCCTTTGTTTCACTCTGAGCGTGAAGCACTTGTAAAAATGTTAAACAGTGCAGACACATGAAGGCTGCCTCCTTCATCATCCACCCGACTTAAAGAAGCAGAAAACCCAAACTCAGCCTTCAACTAAATCACCAGCGTTAACACAGGCCCTACTGTGGAAAAAGACGATTACACCTATTGTAATATACATTATACTTAAATCAGCTATACAGGAGGTGTGATTCATAAAGGTATTTGCTAATATACATTTATGACGTGCATAGAGATTTCGTTTGTCATGATGTACTCAAGACAAAATTACTTGACCTTTATCCTATTTTGTCACCACATAACCAGAAACACCAATGTAGATTGACTTAATTTTAATGTGACAGACCAAAATAAATGATGCATAATTTAGAAAAAGAACAGTGTATGTGGTTTTAAAAATCATTTCCACATATAAAACAGAAAAGCTTTGCTTCCATCTGTGTTCAGCCCCCGTCTGCAGAAACACTTAATGTTTCAACGACTGTGTATGTCAAATTTAAAACCAGTTTCTGCAAAAAAAAATTACAAATAAAAATATCTAATGTATAATTGGTGATCACATAAATATTCATCCTCTAGGTGACTTACCTAATTTTATATAAGTCCAGCCCGTTTGGGCTCGTAGTCTGACAATGAATGGAATACAGATCATCCGACTACAGTGAATGTGTCTTAAATGATTGTAGTATAAAGACACCTGTGTCTGAAAGGTCTACGAGGCTCGACTATAGTATGCCAAAATACATGCAGACTCCATGATCAAGAGGAAGAAAGTTCTTTAGTCTGATGAGACCAAAACTGAAATTATTGGCCATCAGACAAGATACTGTGTTTGGTGCACACCAAACACTAAATATAGAGAAATTATGGAGGACATATTGTTTCTGTCTGAAAGAAACCATTTATTTTTCCAGCAAAACAACGAAACATCCAACCAAAGCTACACAAAAATGGTTTGAGGTGAATGAGGTAGATGTTCTGGCATGGCCCTGTCAAAGCCCATACGTCAGTCCAATACAATTTGTTGGAGGGCTTGAAAAGTACTGCTCACAGTCAATTCCTACAAAACATAAGATTGTGAATAGTTTTGTGAGAAAAAATGGAGTAAAATTACAGCATCCAGATGTTCAAGCCTGATTAAGGCCTTTCCACAAAGACCCTGTGATGTGATTGCAGCTAATAGTGGGTCTAGTAAATACAAACTGGAAGGGGATAAATATCTATTTGACTTTAATTTAGTATTTTGTGGAACTCAGTTTTACCTTAAAATTTTATTATCGAAAAAGACACATTTTATTGATCATGATTGCGGCGAATAGTTTTTATAGGCACTGTACTCTTTACTTCACAGTAATATAATACTTGTGTTGCTTTGATGAACGTGATGTTTAGATCTGTTTCTGATTGAAGGAAGAAATTATTTTCTCTTTGCCACAGGCCTGTAGGAGACAGACACCCACATGCAGATGCTCACTCTAACAAGCCCATTTACACCTTTCCTTTCACACATATAATTACTGCTCTCACAATAAGCTTGATGTGCAATTATATTTCAGAAATACAGCTTCATGCTGCGTACCAGTTATTTGGGAATTGGGAGCTTGGAACTGGATTTACTGTCAGATCCGAGGTAACTGTGTTCTAGTTAAGAAGTCGGAAATTCAACATGGCGACACCTACAAACATTGTTCGCAATAGCTCTTACAAACATAATTTTAAGCTTTACTTCAGTAAGCCAACACAACTTTCAATTTGTTCAGTTTAGAGTTTCAGGGGCTGCATTGATTTTAGATTCACGTTTACATGTGTGTCTTGTAAATGCAAAGGTTTCCACTACATCTTACTACTGTTTGTGTGAGATGTGGCCATATTGAAACGCAAATTCAACTTTGGAAGGCTATGCAATTGATTTTTCTGACTGGGAAGTAGGACTTTACCAACTGTGAGTACAGCTGGAACCCGGCATTATTGCTGGCGCAAAGAATGTTTAAATGTGGTTGTTTTTTTTCCCCTGTGTTTTACCTCAGAGCCATGGAAGTCGCATTGACCGACGGGACGGAGGACGGCCTGTGGAACCCTGTGGAGCAGGTCCCCTGCTGAGTGTAACGTTCGTCTCTGCAGCAGAGAATCACGAGGAACGCCCTTCGAAAAGCCTGGTTCAGGTAGGCGTACAGGAAGGGGTTCAAACCTGAGTTAATGTACCCCAGCCACAGCCAGGCTGTCCACACCTGCCAGGGTACAGAGTAATGAATGAAGGGGTCCACCACATTCGTGATGAAAAATGGCGCCCAGCACAGGGAGAAGCAGCCCATTATGACCGCCAGTGTCTTTGCTGCCCTCGTCTCAATGCGCATGCGTCTGTGTCTTCCTTGAGCCTGTTCTGAGGGCAAGGATCCGGTCGCTGTCCTCAGGCGGTAGTGATTCAGTGGATCCGAGGAGGTGGAAGACCGTATGGTTATGACCTGCTCTGAACGTGTAAGCGGAACTGAGCCGGCACGTTGAAGAGTCTCTATCTGCCTGACATGGATCATGGCGGTAACATAGATGCGCTGATAGGCCAAAACCATGAGGGCCAGCGGCACGTAGAAGGCGACGGCAGAGCAGATCAAGGCGTATGGCTGGTTGACCAGAAACACACAACTTGTGTTGGAGCCTCCCGAAAGGGATTGCTTCTCTTCAATCTGACAGGAGACAAAGAAATAATCGTGATATATGCTATATGGAGAGGATTAGTTTAGCTTAGAATAAACACAGGAACTCTGGAGAGGCCCAAGCTGACGGTTTCCATCTTTATTTCAAACAGCCTGAAGAAACAGTTATGTTAAAAGCCATAATAAAAAAGTACTTAGTAATATCCTTTTCAACTAAAAAAGGTTTAGTCTGTCTGGCAAGCTGCCCTGAAACTGCTAAGAAACAACAAGGGATAAATAAAAAATGCACAGGTGGAGCAGAACCTCAAGATGTAAAAACAATTTAATATAATCCATGATTTCTAGGCAAATTATTCACAACTCTGAGGCTTGTCATTTTGACAAGCCTCAGTTTAGATGTCTGGAATTTTACGAGATATGCCAAATGTAGTGGATAATAATAAAGAAGAAATATGATACAGGGATTATTTTTTTTAATAATCTGAAAATCACAGTGTGCATTTGTATTCACATCATGTGGATTTAATTTTTTGACTACAGCATTCCTGTCTTATCACGGAAAGAAGTAAAGACTCTTAGTCAAAGAAAAACTGATTATAAGTTGATGCTATGGCTCATGTGTGACTTGCGTGACTCAATCTGTGACTTGCACAAACTTACCTATGTTTTTTGAAACACAGAAAATATTGTTGTGTCACCAATCTTAACAACAAAGACTAGAGAATCACTATTTTCAACACCTTTTCAACATTTTCAATCTTAGCTACTGAGAACTCACAATGTCCTCTATCCCAATAGTGTTCCACTTTTGCATAATGGGTAGGAAGGAGATAAATGTGGGGATGACCCAGCAACCGATGAGCATAAGTACCACTCTGACTGGGGTCATCTTAGATCTGTAGACCAGCGGCTGGCAGCAGATGGCGTAATATCTAGAAAAACAAACACAGATTTGCACATTATACACTGTGTTAAACATGCATTGATCAAGATTGAATGCAATTTACGCATAGAACTCATTTAATAATACGACGATTGGTTTTCAAAATGTGGTGCCAACTAGCAAAATGGGGTGGAGGCAGACAACTATATTTTTTAAGTTGTAAAACTGGAGCTAATGTTTAGAGTCCCAAAGCTCTGAATCAGATGTTTCTATGGTGACAAACTGAGCTACAGGACGTTATTCTGTATGATGCATTCTTACTCGTCCGTTTAAGAGAACTTATTGTAAATCAGTTCAATTCATTCAAATAAAATCCAATTATACAGATTTGGAACCACTTACATGCAGTCACATTGAGTAATACAATTAAGTCAAATTCATCCTTTCTTTAACAGAAAACAGGAAGAGAAAACAAAGTTAATAGTAGCATCAGGTCTATCAGTACAGGAAAGAGATATAGTAAAAAACACAGAAGCACATAGGAAGAAGTACTTTCCATGAGAATGAATGCACAGAATTAATGGCACCATGCATGAGCTCTACTAATAGCACTTTCTGGTAAAGAAAGACAGGGAGCTTGGGGGACATTCTAGGAAAGAAAAACACAAATTGTTCACAAAGCAAACGTTAGCAATAGCTCCATCAATGATGTCTTCAAAGAAAGAGACACCGCTCAACACAGAATATCTGGGTCTGCTGTACCTTCCTTTGAAAGAGAAAAGAATGATAGAAAGCAGAATAGTTAGAATAATGAATATTTCATTTTCTTTGTGCTAAAGAGACAAAAGTACAAAAGGACAAAAGTACTTAGTTGGCAGTAATTTATATGAGAAAGAAAAACAAGAAGGGTACACAAAATTAATGGCAGCAACAGCCCCATTAAAGATGCCTCCCCTCAAAAACACACAACCAAGCATTCAATCACTAGCCCAGGCATACCTTCTATAGGAGAGAAATGGGAAATAGTGAAAAAAGAAATAATAAATTGAAAACTATGGTATTGGGAACTTCCTAACTTGTTTTCAAATTTGAGAACTGCTGCTCCCAACTTAAACAGTCTTAATGTCAACCATCCAGCATGTCAGAGCTTTAGAAGAAAACATAGGCGTTTCAATTCTCCTGTATTGTGTCCTTATCGCAGACACAGACCTGTCCATTGCAATGCAGCAGAGATGAAGGATGGATGCTGTGGTCAATAAAACATCCAGAGAGGTTCGCACCAGGCAGAAAATTTCTCCAAAGTGCCACTGGCCGGTGGTAAGCTCGATGGCAGCAAAGGGCATCACAAGCAGCGCAACCAGCAGGTCAGCGAACGCCAGAGAGACGATGAAGTAGCTGGTCTTTTTTCTTCTAAGAGGAAACAACAAAACAGGGAAGCCTACTCAGAAACATGAAGAATAAATATCAGTTCTAGTTCTTTGCCAGGGTTCCTCAGCGTTCTTTTTGTCTAAGCTTCACATCGAGGCTCAAATCGATCGTACAATTTGAGACTGGATGGACACAAGTCTTAGACATTGGGACAGAGAATAAATAATTCAAGTACAAATGCTTAAATTCCAGACATTTCCAAACTAATCTTTGTATCTAATTAAAAATAGATATGAAGGTGTTTAACTGCTGTTCATATCCTTCCAGCTGCAGGCTGACTGTACTTATTTACTTGAGAACTTTAACGCCTCTTCCACTTCAGGAACCAAACAACAACCCAAAACAACCTCACCTCAGATGCCTGTCCTTGCAGAGAGCAACCATAACCAACAGGTTGCCAAACACAGTCAAAATAATGATGACGAAGAGGAAGATGGTGAGAAAAACTGTCTCCAAAGAGCTCAAGAATTCTTGCTGCTCCTGCTGCTGTTGTCCATTATTTAATACGTCGTCCAAAAAACTGTGAGAGGAGTAAGAAGTGACAAAATAAAACATTTTAAAATACAGACGCATCAGCATAAACGGACATGGTTTAATTTGTAAGAAAAAATGTTTCTCTAAATTACAATCACAGAATTCGATTGTACGACATGCATTTTGGTAAAAGGAGCATGTAAAAAGTAATAACAACAAGGATTCCAATAGTTCCAATAATTGTGATCCATAAGGATGGGTTAGTGCTAAGTATTTTCATGTGATTGAATTTCCCAGGCAATCTAGACTGAAATTTAATTAGTGAATCTGTGGCAAGACTTGAAAAACCGATGTTTTTCAAGAAGAATGGAACCAAAGTGTTATTCTACGGATGTTCAACGCATCTGGAGGCATCCACCAAGAAAACCTGCTGCTGTTACTGCAGTGCTTTGTGAAAGTATTGGCTCTAAGAAGCTGATTGCATATCTGTGACACACTTTTCAGATTTTAATCTGTAAAAAAATAATTAAATAAAACCTATCTCATTATTCTTTCACTTTACAATCGGAATCTAATTGTGATTCCGTAAAATACAGTTAAGTTTTGTTCTTAACCTGAAAATATGCAAAGCAAATCTAATTGATGAGTTAGCAATAATTAGTCATGTGAATCAATAAATGTGTGTGAAATAATCAAAATCCACTGGATCAAGTTGGATCTTTGTAGACTTACTGCTGAGGTGATGCTGTGGCCATCCCTAGTCATCTGCACTGAGGTCAGCCGAGGAGAGTCCTCATCACCCCATGCTACGGCCCTGATGGTACACACACCATACACACACACACACACACACCCAGCCAGACAGTAATTGTGTTGGCTCCTGCTACAGGTCTGCATTTTTCCTGCAAATAGCAGCCAGCATGCGTCTGTAAACTGGCTGAATGTCTTGCTCTTGTGTGTCCGTCTTGTGGCAGCATAAAGAAGCCAAAAAGGTAACATTTGCAGCTAAAAATAAGAAGCTGGATCACAGCTTTATAATGTGTGATGTTTATAGGGCATTTAGACTGTCACAAGCCACAGCTGTGTCCGCCAGAATAAATCAACCTGTTAGTTTCACTTTGGAGGTCATATTAATAGCTTGATAACTTAATAGGGCAGTGCTTTAAAAAGTGTCATGAGAGAAAAAAATATTTTCTTCCTCATTCCTGTGCCACCAAAGGTCAAAAGTCAGAAATCTGCCACAAATAGGAATTTTAACAGTTTATAACAGCATATGGTTAGCTGTATTAGACACAGAGTATCTGTATCATTTCTCACCTGGAAACAGTTTATTTTTCTCAAATAGATTTCCTGTAGGTCACCAGACTTCAGATACAGTCCAGGACTTTTTCCCATAAAGGAATAATATATGGCATTAAGTCTCATAAATCAAATCAAATCAAATCAAATTTTATTTGTATAGCACATTTCAGCAACATAACTATTTATTCAGCCTTTAAAAATTAATTTAAGCATGATGAGAAGCCGTTTAGTTGATTCAAAAGTAGTTGAGGTCAGGATGTATTTATAAACTTGAGGTCAAACCTGAATGTGTTTTGAAAAAGCAACTTTTGTTTTTGTTCTACCTTTCACTGACACTGACCTAATTTATAAGTACAAATCTTGATTTTGTCTTGCGATTTGCCACTGTGTGTTTTTCAATAAAACTTTAGTTTAGTTCATTGATCTGTTTCTAACAAAAAATAAAAACAACATTTTAAAGAAACAAACAAAACGTGCAAACCAGACCAAAAGCACAAGGTGAAATGTGCTTTGAGATATGTAAAAATATACATATCCGAAATCAAATATAATTAATAAAATCTATGAGTTATCAGCTAGAAAAAAAATTCAAACACCCCCATTTATATACAAGGAATAACATAACCTTTGCCTTATTTTTTTAATTTTTTTAATAAACTCAAATTAAGTGCCTAGGCTGGATACTTTGATGCATTAATTGACTAAATGTTGTGCGAGTTCACAATTTGGATCCCTTAAAATACATTTGACACTACAGAAAGCATTCAAAGACAGAGTGAAACATATTTTAAGACTTTCACTTAAATAAAATATGTACTCTGTGAGAAAAAAAAGAAACTAGATAATAGCAATGGCTCCATTGTAATGATGTCAACTTGTTACTTATTTTTACAAACCATAAAAATCTTAATAACCGTGGTAAATTTGTAAAGAATAACTGATACAAAACATCCCTTGAGTCTAACTTACAAGGTACACAATAATTACATGTTTATGCTAACAATAAACCTGTCATAAAATGTGACATATATTTGAAACCCTTGTGACATTTTCATTATATTTTGTGTAAAATTATCAGCAACAGAAAATCATGACAGCAGCACACAACTAACTTTTGTTTCCTGTAAAATTTGTCCTCTACAACATTTCAAACCATTTAGATACAAAAAAATTGCCTCGTCACTTATAGCCATATAGGAAAAATATAAAAGCTATAATAAAATCCTTTGTAGAAAGGATTATCATGTTACATTAAGCGTCTGTTCGTGAGGAACAGCAGCGAGGGCTTGTTTGACTGGCTTGTGGGAACCTTATCAGCTTTAAGCACCTATTACAACATCATTGTCTCTCCTGTTTTATGGCTACTCTGGTTTTATCTCGTTTGAGGGTCCGTATCGACACCTGATGGACTGGAAGGAGGCGACCTTGTCAACAGTACCTACTTCCTGAAGACACATTACCTATTATCTAAGTTTCATTTCTCTGGGACTCATCTGCAGGCTTAAGACTCTTGTGTCAACACTGCTATGAAAAAATGAACTGAGGATATTTCTGAATATATTTTTATGTAGACATATAATTAGGACTTTAAAAGGCAAGGGAATCATATGGGTAGCTTTTATAGCACAAATATTGCAGACTTGCATCACTTTCTGACATATCTTTTTAGTCAATTGATCAGATGGAGGAGAGCAATGAAATAACTTGACCCAGGATGCACCACAGTCGCCCTGTGTTTGGCCTAAGAACACTCCCACTACACACTACATACCAGCAGTACTTAACAGAGAGTTCTCTTAAAAGTGTTCTCTGAACACATAAAGACCATATGAGGATTAGGGAAGAGTTTCTTTTCATCCTGTGATCCTCGGTGTCCTAATCTTTCAATCAAGCGCATTCAAGTGAGTATTTTTTAAAAATACAAACAGCATAAATGGCTTTTTTGCACTCTAAATCTATCAGGAAAAAAATGCTCTAGCTTTCATAAGACAAAAGGGATGATCACATACTTCCTGCACAGCCTTGTCTGGGTGAAGGATAAAAGGGGATTGGCTCCAGCTAAGGGAATAATAAGGAGCATGCAGCAAACTCAAAAACAGCACATTAAATCTTAATTTTACCAACTTTTTTAAAAACTTTTTTTTTTTTTTTTACATCATCTTCGCAGCCTTATAGCTGAACAATGAGTCGTAGTGCAATTTCAAAAATCTGCAACACAAGCATTTACCAGCTCTTCTGCTATTTACTGGTAAGATTAGTTTTTAATTCCTTTTTTTTAGGAATAGTTTATTTGTGTAATAAGTACTGTATTCTATATTTCATCTGCTGTATGTAGCAAGCAGAGTGATACACCAACAACAGTTGCTCCTGTGTTATTCTTACCCTTTTCCAGATATTGTACAGTTCAATTTGTCACCAAAATCTAATCAAACATTTTGCATCATAGAAAATTTAGAAAGGTTCATAGTTGAAAAATGTTGGTGAATTTTAAATTATGTTCTGTTTCCAGTTGCTTTTTTACTTTCTATAATTAGGTTATCTATTGGATTCTCTTCTTTCTAGTGTTGGCAGGTTTGTATGAATTTTGGATGACTTGAACCTAACTTATTTTAAATACTTTTAGAATTACTGAATAAAAATATATTCCTTCTCAAACAGAATGGTGTCTGCAAACAAACATATGCATACATAAACTAAGCTAAGGGGATACACTGGAAATCTGGGTTGTATTTTCCTAGATTGAGGTAATATATTTTTAGAATGTCTAGCTGAGGTCTCTGAGGTAAAACCCCTTCATAGACTGTGTCCTTCTTTCCTTTTTTAACTAACAGTCATAACTGAATCATTCCAGTGAAGAGGAATAGCAGCACAATCATCTGAAAACATTAAATATCAAAAAGCTGTGAATATTATTCATAAGTTTCTGTCACTTCAAGTTTAAAAATCCCTGCATAGTCCCTTCATCTGTAATTCTTTTTGAAAATTACTAACTTGTCGTTTTGCCTTCCTGCTTCTTGATTACTCAGTTGCTCTCACAAAAAATAAATTAGAAAGATATAAATAAGAAAATTGTAAGTAAGGACAAAGGACAGAGAGAATCCAGAGGCTGAGGAAAGGAAGGAAAAGAATTTCTGAGTGGCGGCTGCAATTTTTGTGTGTGATTTCCTTCCAAGGAGGCGTGTTTTCACAGCTCACCGATTTCATTTCACAACTGACTGACACAGAGCTGAGCTGAACAAAATAAACTTTGTAAAGCAGGGGCAGAAAAAGGTTAGGCAGAATTTTATGTCTGTTTTGTATTGACTGTGCGGCAAACAATTTTTATTATTAATACCATCACTGCCAACAGACACTGAATACCTAACTTTAAACATACGTTAATACCACTTTTTTACATCTACAAATAAATGTACTTCATTGCAATTATATTGACTGCATAAATTTGCTTTAGTGGAGGTGTGGGAAACTAATTGCTACTTTGCACGTCTGCACTCAAGTACAATACAATCACAGGTTAAACTTTACATTTAATTGGCAGTTTCAAAGTTACCAATTAGGGAGGAAACTGAGTAACAAGGCTGTCAGTTTTTTTTTTTGCAAATCCCACTTATGAAAGTGAACTTTCTGTATTTTTACCAGGTGTAGGGTTAATACTCTAATTTAAGCTATATTTCACAATAAAGTTTAAAAGTTGGAATAAAGCTTAAGTTTGCAAAGAGTTTGTAAAGACATAAAAAAAAAATCTCATTGCACAAAAATATCACTCAGGAGAAGGATTCAAAAAATCCAAAACTTTTTATGTTGAATAAAACACGGCCATCAGAAGAAAACTTTACAGTATTATTTTACTGTAGAACAGGTTGATTATATAAAATTTTATAGTCACAGATATGGCCCATATTAAATAAGTTATTCAGAATTATTCATTGAGTTCAGGAAAACAATGCATTTATAGCACTTGAAGAACAGTGAATTGCCTTGAACAATCTATATTAGATGCTCAATTAGCACTTTGTCAATAATTAAGCAACAAATCTGTTCAACTCTGTGGCTGAACAGATTTGTTGTGTTGCAGACTCCGCTGAGCAGCAAGTTTTGGACATAATGTGATTTTAATTCATGTCTGTTAGTTTGTGTGGGAATAATTTGGATTCTGACTCCATATCCTTTAAGTTTTCTTTTTTGTTTCCTGCCATCAGTGTTATTGCTGTTGCCACATGTGCAGATCATCTTGCCCCTTTGCAGCTTTAGGTAAATAATGTGGCAATTACCATCAGGTGGGGTGACATTGTTGCTTCTCCTCCTCTCTTGTATCAGCCACTTTTACTCGCACTGACTTATCAAAGCAAAGCTGCACAATTCATGTGATGGGCCAGAATATGCATAAGTTGACAGAAATTACAAATTAATGGATGTTTTCAAAGTGGTATATGCCAAGCAAATATTTAATTGATATCTGTGTGACTATTAATTTGTTTTCAGTAATTAAAATCACACAGTTATAAAATTATTAAAAAAGTATGAAATTTCAACAACTGGACACTTTTCAAAATTACTAACTACACAAAAATAGGGCTGCAATACTCATTATCTCAGGTCTAAACGGACAGCAGAAAGACTTTAACACTACTATTTGTTTATTTATCGCAAGTCATATCGTCATTGCAGCGTTCCCAACTATCCTTGCTTACCATAGATGTATATTTATATTGTGCTGCCTTAGTAGTGGCAGTGTCATACTCCAGGGTTACTTTTAGTAAAAGTGATGGAAGTGAAAAGTTACAAGTCAATTTTGTCTGAAAACTTTCAGGTGTTTGCTAGATAGGCAAATATAGAGAGAAATATCTTCCCACAATAAAAATCAATTGGATGGATGGATGGAGTAGTGAGGTGGAGAAGAGTGGAGTTGTTCAGATTATCAGAGGGGTGACTTAATCCTAAAAAACTGCAGCATTGTAGAATCCGCTACTGCTGCTGACTTTGTGAGGATAAAAAGATGCTTCTCTGTCAAGCTGTCCAAAATAAAGGATAACCAAAAACTGTACCGTTGGCAGGTATTTTTGCAATCCAATTTGAATGTATCTTGAAGCATTTATCTAACTATGACTGTAAAAAGGATAAAGATAATAGATTAACTGTATAGGTTACACAGAAACTACATACATGCTTACAAGTCTTTGTAAAATTACTTCCCTCCTTTATAATTAATAAATTTTTTCACATGTGACTCAACTCCTCTGAACCACATGGCAACAGGTTTACACCAAATTTGAATCTTCCATCTTGAATGCACAACCTAAAACTGAGCATTCTTAAAACCTGGTGATGATTCACACTGTATGAATGAGTTTACAAAGATTTCTTCTAAAACATGAAGCAGCAACACAGAAAACTACAGACTCTGTCTTGCGGCCGCTGTGCTGCTGAAAACTGCAGCTAATTAAAAGGCTCCAACATTCACTTGTTTTCTGGTTACGTAGGACGTAAATAAATACTTCTCACTCACATATTCTCACACCTCAGATTATGAGCAGGCTGAACTGTGTGTTTGTGTGAGATTGTGTGTGGAGGGGCTGCAGGAGGTTTACTGTTGCCAAGGGGATAAATCATAATTTCCATTCTATCCTCTGCTAATTTCAAATGCTTAGCAAAGCAATAACTACCTCACAGACAGATGGGCTCACCTGAAGCTTTGCTGCACACTCTGTGTAAAGTCTGACCTGACTTTTTACTGTTAGCCTCAAAAAGAAACCAAGAGCATCAACAGATTCTATGTCATTAATAAACCGTGCAGCTGCACCGGATTACATGTTCCCACCATATCATAAACACAGAGAGTTGACTTTGACTCAGTCCTGTGTAGATCACAATGATGCCCCAAATCAGAGGCTTAAAATAGCTCCAAAAAATGCACTCTTCAGATTAGGTTCTGCACTGGTAACATCTGCGAAGGTTATTGAAGGGAATTTCTTTTGCTTATCAAACTCAACGAAGATTCATCTCAGGCCTGAAGAAAGTGAACTTGGATCTGTTCATGTTAGTTTCTAAAGTTACTAATGGGCATTTTAGGATGCCATTTATTAGGGTTTTCTCTTGTTAATAATATTCCTTTTAGTGAGTTCACATAAGCAACACAAAAATATTAAAAAGCTATGTGTGAGAATTGTTGCAAAATTTAAAAAAAAGAAGTTTCTGCAGGTAATTTAGGGTTCCTACACCTTTTTTTCTCCAAGTTCTATAGATTTCCAGATTCAAATTTCCAGACTTTTCAGACATTTCTAAGGAGTACAAAACAGAAAAAAATGCTATTGCAGATGTTTACACAATAGTGAGTGAAGCTTTAAAAATGGACATCCAGAAACCATAGACTGGAAAAAGGGACTGACGGACCAACAGATGGATGACATGAAGATGGTATGAAGTTACTTAACAAGTGCAGACAAAGGTTCGACATCTTGCATCAATATTAATAAAAAACAAGAACTTAAACGGATCTAAAATTTCAACCTCATTCTCAGTCAACCGTCCTCTTTAGGGATATGCATAATAACAAAACGACCGTGGTCTGTGTCTGATATGTACCATCTGGCATGTGTTACCACTGACTAGATCAGTCAGACGTCCCCAAATGGAAGGTTTCACAGTCTGGATCCAGACTCATCTGAAGCCTTATCTGGACTCAAGTCAGTTATTAGGTTTCAGGTTTTTATGACGATTGCTTCAGAGCAATCACTGTGATTGATGGCAGGAGCCTGTAAGGCTGACTTTTTCTGCAGAGAGAAGTCAACCCGTGGAGAGATGTAGATGTAAGTGTGACAAGAAAGCTCAGCTTAAATCCTGAATAAAATCAGCAAGGTTGTCTCAAAAACAAGAATATTTAAGAGTAAAGACATCAGTTTTCATATTGGTTCTCTGAAACTCGATTGTTTCATATGTTCACAAAACGGTTGACATTTAAACCAACTATGAAAATCATTGGCACGCTGTGATCTTAGCAACGTCAACCACAATTATCCAAAAACACACAGAACACATCCAAAACAAAGAACTTGTGCTGCAACATTATGAAGACTTTATGATCCCCCACTCTAGAGTTACAAAGCTCTAAATCTCAACCAACTCACTGCTGGTGGAAAAAGTCTGATTATGATGTAAAAGCAGAATCTTAAACGCACTTAGGCGTGTCAAACAGAAAGCAGACCTTCTGTCAGTTTAACTCTGCAAAGATTTGCCAAAACTTAAAAAAAAAAAAAAAAAAAAAAAAACTATCCGGTTTTACAGTGAAGCTTTTACTGTGTTATGTCAAGTGACAGAAACAGCAGGAAATGGTGAGAAGAGACACTTGTTTGGTACACACAGCAGACTCGGAGTAAAATTATGCAGCACAGAAGCCTTGTTTAAAACTAGAATTTGGTAGGAAAGGCCAGAGACCCCTTTGTGGTAGAGGTAATCCTAAAAGCTCAATGTTTTTGTCTTTAGCTCTATCATTTCCACAGTAACTGATGATCTTTATACTGAGTAAGGGAAAGTTACATGCTGTCCAACATTCTCTACTAAATACTGTAAGAAATAAAGCTGGACATAAAAGCGCCACTAATTGGGAGGTATTTCCTGGATATTCTAATTTAAATTAAAAACGTGAAAGAGTGGGTGCAGCTTTTTACAAATGTCCCCCCCCAATAAATTTGGATTTCCACACTTTGTGAAAAAACTGAACAGGGGAAAGTTATAAAAAACTTATTGTAGTAGAGGTTCCCAGTCCATACCTCCAACTTCTGAATGGAACACCAATAAGTCAAACCTCAAACTGTAACAAACTAACAGGAAGTCATAAGAACTCATAAATAGCTTTTTATAAAGGGTGTGTGCATACTTATCATGCTAAGTCTGAATAAAGCAAACAATGGTGCAAATACTCTGCACCATTTGCAAGCATTTGTTGCACCCAAAGCAACAAATGCTGTGAGTGCAAACTTTAATGCACTCAAAAACCACGTGTTAAGAGTTCAACACAACTGAACTGAGAGCTTGATTTTCTAAAAAAATTCAAGACTGTAGATATTCTTAATAGCTAAGCACACAAAACAGCTAACACAGACAAAGTCAACATGAGTACAATTAATGAATTTAAATATTATATTTATATTCATTTGGATTATTTAAATACTATTAGATATAAAAAATGTGAATCTATATTTATTTCAATGAAAGTGATAAGAATATGTAATCCTCTTTTGTTTTTAAACTTTTATACATTTGAAAACTTTTCCCAAAAACAAAGGATTTCTAAGCAGCAAAAAATCTCAGTTTGACATTCAGATGAACTTCAGTTAGTTGCTAAAATTGAATAGATTAATTCTGCTTGGATAGACAAGGTTGGCTCAGAAAAATCTAATTGCTGCAAAACTAGATGTTTCCAATATTACCCCATATCTTATTGTAGTGTATATGCCATGTAAATTATGGAAAGGTCTGGGCAGTAAACCCTTAAATAGCCTCTTGGCATTTAGGTAATATTTTGTTTCCTTTTTGTTTTGCTAAAAGATATTATTTGGCAACTCAAATAAAACAGGATATTGCTAAATTATTCAAACATCCAGCGTGAAAGCAAAACAACTTAGGCTTAGTCAAGAATGTCAGAAAAAGTGCCACTTGTAGGAAGGCAAGACATATTCTCAGACTGACTGATAGTGAGGCATTTCAGGATTTAAATCTAAATTTTTCAGAATTTTTGATTCTGAGAAACTTTTATATATGTAAAATGGTTCAGCAAAATTAATCTGTGAATTTAGCACAGAATTTAAATCTATCAATTCTACCACCAAATTCTGGAACTTGTTAAAATTTCACAGCCCTGCATCTAGATTGGAAGTTGTTACTTCCAGTATCTGGCTCTACACAAAACCTTTGTGCACACTTTCATACAAAGCCATGTATGTATAAAAGCAGAAAACAGGAAAGGCTAAAGCCTTGGCCTTTTGTGTGCCTCCCTGTGGATTAAGTTAATACTTTTGTGGTTCACACTTTATCTTAGCACCATTGCACATGTCAAAACACGCTCTCAACAGTTCCTTAAATTGTGCTTAACTTAATGAAATGTGCATCTTGTAATAAGCCTGATTAAAAAGCAACAAATGCTTCGTATGTGAATTCTTCTTTAAGTCAGGGATGTAATGTTTTACTTAATGTTTTGCATGTTTCTACTAAGGTCAGTTTATTCAAATCAAACCAGTAACAGTGCAAAGAGTTTCTGTTCCTGAATTTTTTTTACTGACAATATTTAACCAAAATTTGTTATTAGTCAAAAAACATTACAAACTAACTTTCAGTTAGTTGCACAAGATAAATGCACTCATTCAGTTTATCTGTTGGAGGCCGACATATGTAACCAAATATAAACACTGATTAGTGATACAAGTGTAATACTGTAAAGGCTCATCTTATGCTGCTCGATAGCTGATGTACCTTATATTGGACATATTGGGTGGGTGCCAATAGAATTGTGGAAGTTGTGGTGTAATATTCTTATTCCAGACCAATCCACAGAAGCTTGACTAATTTTTCTTAAATTGGAGAATTTGTAATTCAAGTCCACGTATCATACCATTATGTCATGCTTTCTCATAATAAAATGCTACTTTCATCAAAGAAATAAAAGACTTTCAATGAAATACAGTTGTTGAATAAATATGTATACCGCATAATTCAGTTGCCATCTTTTTGCAGAAATCACTTAGAGATAAATAGATGTATCCTGTCTCATCTTTCAAAGACTATCAGCCACTCTCTCAAGTCATTGTGGAGGGACTTTGGTCAGCTTTCCCATACTTGTTTGTCCAGCCTAATAAGGTTTTCAAAAATGTGCAAAGACTCTGCAGTAACATCATGTCCATCAGGCAGAGGTTTTGACTTTGAATAAGCCATTGCATCAGATTACTTTCATTTTCAGTTATTCTATAGTAGGATTGCTACAAGACACTGTATGTCATCTATGTCTCCTGTGGAGGGTGCAGTATCTTCTACTGGAGTAGCCACATCAGAATCAGTGACTTAAAAAAGCTCAACAAGCTGATAGCAAAAGTTGGTCTTGATTTGAGGGGTAATGCCATAGCTCTGCTCACTCGCATAATGCACTTGTAACTTTCAAAGACTATCAGACAGTTGATAACTGAAACATTACTTTGCATCAAAAATTAAAACATATCTTACAAAAAAAGGAAATCCAGTTGGTGGCTAACATCCGTCCAGCAGCTTCTGCCCCTAAACATGAAATAAAATACAATAAATAACCCTAAACAAACTACAGAGCAATAGCTCCCAATGAGCAGATGGCAGCAGTTTACAGCAGCAGCAGTTAACAGTTTAGACATAGCTAAAATGCACAATATTAATAATAAAAGTTAAAAACATATACAAAATATAATAAACTTACACATAAAATACTGTATAAAATGTGTGTAAAATATGTTAAAATATAATGAAAACGCAGTGCTAATACACAGTTAATGACGGCAACAGAAAAAGCGGATGAGCTGACAGATACTGGTTGCTATAGTAACCACCGACTGTCAACAGCAACATAACAGAACTGAATACCTCAATAATGGTGCGTTCACACCAAGCGCATTTTGAGCGTCAGGCGCGTCTGTTTTACATTCAAAGTCTATGTGGAGCGTAGGAGCGTTGGACGCTCTCGACGCGTCAAACGGTCCAAACGGACGCGTTGCAACGGCCCTCGACGCGCGTCCACATTGACTTTGAAAGTAAACCCGACGCACCTGACGCTCAAAACGCGTCCGGTGTGAACGCACCATAAATGTCTGGAGAAACAACTTCTTGACTAAACAAAATCAATTAGAAAAAAATAATAATAATTTAACAAACTTCACATCAATAATGTTGTTAAAATAAAACTCTGTTACACCAACACACACCTGTGTGCTCCAGACCAGCAAACTACCACAAATCCTGTTTTGCTAATGGTCAGCTACTAAAGTGTAATTTTACAACTCCAATGGAATCAACAAGGTTGAATTTATTGGAAATATGATATTTTAAGTTTCTTCTCATTAGGTACCAATAGATGGAAAAATCCTTTGGCTTGATGGGATTCTTGTAATGAGTGAATGTTTCTAAGTAAGACTGCCTAATCCCACCAGATGAATTGAGATTTAAGTGTAAAGTGGTATTAAGTATGGGAGTTAAAAGGTGTAGGTGGGACTTGTGATGACATAATAAATTCTCCACATTGAAGACAAATAAAACAATGGGTGCAGTGATTACCTAATCTGTCTTTCTGCATCAACAAGACAAGAAAACAAAGAGCTTTTAAAGTCATCCCTGCCATTAACTGAGTACAGACATATGTGGGTGAGGTGATGATGATAATGAATAAGTTCTGGCTGGCTCGGAAAAAATCAGGCTAATGAGTTGGCGTTGGTACAGATGGCTCAAAATTAGCCTGAAGGCAGTTTGTCTCTTAAATGTCTGCAGGGAATGGCTAAAAAAGGATGGCAAAGAGCCTGAAACAGCCACTTTAACTCTTTATTTGTTTTACAGCAGGTCAGGTTATTGTATTACACTCAGCTGTTCACAAAATTCCCTTGTTTTACCTGGCTGCCCGATTCATTTACAGATACCTGGGAACTTTTACAGGGTTTGAAATCTGCTGGTTGCTGCCCAGACCTGGATGCATGCCATTCTTAGACTTTCAATTTCTTCATCATGCACGGAGGGATTATTATAATCTAAGATGATAAATTCACATAAGAATTTAAGGAAGGGAATAATACTGCTCTTTTCTTGGAAAAATAAGAAGATACATGAAAAGATGAGGATCTAGTGGCTCACGTCATCAGAACTGGATCAGTCCAATGTGTTCATAGATTTGACTCTGTGTAAAATGTTTCACTCATGTGGATAAGGACAAATATCTTGGCAAAGTAAAGCTGGTTTATTCAAGTTTTCCTGGAAGGCAGCAACCAGGATTTATTACCAGAGGAGCAACGCTGCTTGATTTCTTTTCAGGTTAAAATCTTAAGAAGATGAGTGAGATCTCACTACGTTTTAAAATTCAGAACCGTTTTTAAAACAGGAAGAAGTTTTAACTTACACCATTAAAAATGATTTCAGAAACTCTTCCTAGTTTAATTCATGCATCATAAAAAATAAAATGTGGGTCTCATTAAGTCCTCCAATGATTTACAAATTTACACTTAAAATGGATTGTTGACAGGGATTTTCCCACAATAAAAACGCCTCACTGAGGTTTTGGAGTGACCAGTTTTATGTGAGTAGCAAATAAAATGTAAACCTTCATGTTTGTGTTTTTAATCCAGCTGCCTGTCAACACAAAATGATAAATGTTCAACAAATTTCTAGGCAAAATATTTGTTTTTGTCACGTATCAACTGGATCCTCTATGGATATAAACACTAAATTAACAAGCATCATGAAAAGATGAGGATCTAGTGGCTCACGTTATCAGAACTGGATCAGTTCCATAATGCTTTCCCAAGCACAAAGGAAATCGTAGCACTACTGCAGAAGTTAACATTGACAGTCTTCCTTAAACTGTCCACCTCTGCCCTTAAGGGTACAGCCAATCAGTGCAAAGGAAAATGAGTGGATTGGCTGCCTTGCAAACAGCAGCAAATAGTGGGTCAGGAAGCACATTTGTTCTTAAACTACATTTTGTGTGGTATATTTTTGAAAGAAGTGTGGAAATTGACACATTTCCATGAATAATTTTGAGTTATATTCCACAAGAAAATCTGTGGACAGGTGAATCTGCAAACACAGAACTGCAAATGATAGAGGTCCATTGCATTCCTTCTTTTTTTGCATGCAGCAACCAACAAAATGACTGTCTGCCCCAGTGAAGAGCTATACAAAGGCCTTACAATAAATGACT
Organism: Girardinus metallicus; assembly: GCA_903067095.1. Classification (NCBI taxonomy): domain Eukaryota; kingdom Metazoa; phylum Chordata; class Actinopteri; order Cyprinodontiformes; family Poeciliidae; genus Girardinus; species Girardinus metallicus. Next base: position 2,398 of record CAEGAE010081676.1, on the reverse strand, counting down.
TTTATGGAGACTGGTTGACATGAATATTCATCTTTATGCTGCAGTTTTCTATCAGTCAACTTTGGGACACTTTTGCTCCTCCTTTACCAGCCTTCTCTCTGTGTGCAGTGGCTAGAAAGCATGGGTCCTTGTTCAGTCTTGTTGGTAGCAGTTTGCTTTTTCAGTTTTTTTTAAATATTGCTCTATTTGTAGCTGTGGGCAAGTTTAGAGCAGTAGTTATCTTGTAAAAATGTCTCTCAACAAAATCAACACATACATGAGTTACTTCAATGACAATTTTTGTTGGTGTTCCCATTTTGAAGATTGCCTAAGCTAAATTGTCAGTCATACAATATTTATCCCCTAGAAAAAACAATAAATAAAGGGATACATTGAAAAGTTCCTAGACATTTTTAACACCTAAAAAGCACAGTTTATTTATTGATTGACGATATATATGATGCAGAAGTTTAAAACTTTGTTTGTAAAGCCAACTATTTCACTCAAACTTAAATGTTTAACTTTTTTTAATGTTTTAATACGAAATTATGTTTCTAACACAACAGATAAATTTATAAGAGTGCTTACACCTCATGAAGATAATTATTGTTGAGTGCACTGCATGTCCTTAGTCTTTTTCCAACTTTAAAAAGTTCAAAACAGAACATACAGGAAGAGGGAATTTTAAGTTTTGTTTCAGTGAGGAAAATCCAATTTTTCAGTAGTTGACCATCTGAACAATGATCAGAGCTGACCAAGGAGAAAATTGCTAATAAATAAAAAAACAGACTAAAATGGTACAGTCATGTAACTATAAAGCTTTTTAAATAAAAAATAAATGGGTTTCTAGATAAGAATTTTAAAATATTCCATCTAATTCAGGTTTACAGCAATTGATAATATTGTGCAAAGTCCAGATTGATGAAATCACTTTATTAGGATCTAATACCCATTATATTCAAAACACACACATTTTACAGTATCTATATATTTCTTTGTCTATCTATTATGAATCTGGTGAACAAAAATTGAGGAAGGACCCAAAAGAGAAAACAAAAAAGGCAGGCCAGGGAAGAGAAGACAAATAGCATCAGACACAGACTGACTGAAACATAAAACTATCATATGTAGGAACCAATCATGTGTACTGGCAATTTTGCCTCTTGTACATTTTTCAGTTCTGATAGGCCATGATTTGTCAGAGGACGTTTTGCACCAACCCTCCGTTAACATTTTATGAGGGCAGCATTTCACTCTTGTTTTGCTTATCAATCATACTCATATTGGAATATAAAGGTGACTTAAATGAATAATATCTACCACAGCGTTATTTTGCTTTGATCAGGGGTCAAAATCAGTCATATTTTGTTAGATAGCTGAACCTAAAGGGGACCAGGACCACCATCAATATATAGCAAGCAATCTCAAACTTTTAGAAAATAATATACACATAAATGGTGAGATTTTAGCATTTATATTGGTGTTTAAATCCATAATTCATCAAAATATGCACTCATGCCACAACTGATGAAAAAACAGTTAAGAACTTGTGTATGGAATAGTTTATTTATGGTTACCAACTAGAGGGTTAGGATGAAAATGGAACATCTGGGTAGAGAATGGGGAAATGAACTGATGAATCACCAACAGGAGGTGCTGAAGGCTGAAGTCTTAGCCATGGCAAAAAATGAAAATCTATCAGAAACTCTAAAGACACAACAGACTCTTAACTTGCCAAAAAAAAAGACTCAAAAGCAATGCACTATCACACAAGTGTGTTATTATGGCTAAATAAATATGTCAATTGACAAAAACAAGAAATAAATATGAGTTAAATACTTATTGCAGCTTCAGAATGTTAGATCTGGGCTGTTGCATCAAGGCCAAAACTGCATCACCATTCAGTTGTACTTCAAACTCAATTATCACCACTCAATCTGACATCTGTGTTGGCATTGGTTGTTTTTACCAAAGCTAGCTAGATAAAAGTATAGTATAAAATGCAACATTTAAATGTTTAATGGAGGTTATAATAAGGTATTATTAGTGTTCTGTATTTGTTTTCTGATGTTTACACCCAGGTCTGTAAGAATATTTTTTCATATTTCCAAATAATTCCAAAACTCTTCCAAATTTTGCTTCTGCTAGGTAGCTTATCAGTTCCTTATTACAGCTACCCTGAAAGTGCAGATTCATTGACAGCTGAGTTCAAACCTTGGAAAGAACCTAGAGCTCATCAGGAGAACATTTTGGTCAACCAGCTCTGAGAGAGGACAGATCAGACTGTGAATCCAGCTGTGGTTTTTGTTTCTTTGCATTATAAGGTACTCCATATTATGTTTGTCTATTGTTGTACAAAGCCATTACAAGATTTCCTTTTGTTTTTCCTGTGTTTTATTTATATATATATATATATATA